>PVLC010008371.1:0-19695 GCA_004027655.1 Graphiurus murinus | reverse complement strand
GTAGCCTGAAATGTATTTGTTAAAAAAAAAAAGAAAGACAGAACACAGGAATTATTACAGCTCTTAAAAAATTAGAAAAATAACAAAAACTAGGAGGAAAAATATTGAAAGTTGGCATAAATGACATAAAGGGAAAATAATAATGGAAATGTACAAATGCGAAAGCAGTTTTCTTGGAAAGGAGGAAAATGGATAAGAGCTTCATAAGTTAAATGAGGAAAAAGAGAAAAAAATAATTGTAGTTAGAGATGAAAAAGTGGCAGCCACGTGTATGAAAGAGTAAGATATTATTTTGTTAAACTGCTTTTGACTACAAGATGCAACATTACTTTCTTAACAAATTCAAATTCCCAAAACCTATCCAGAAAGAAGTAGAAAACTTGAAGACAAACTATGGAAGTGTTTAGAAAAAAGAATACAATTAAGTGAATTTTAAAAATTATTATGAGGCAATGTTTCCATAACTGAGTCTAACCTTTAGTGAATGGTGATTCTAAAGTATTAACTTGGGCTTTAGATGATGTGTCCAATTATTTAAAGAAATACTCATGGTACCAATACCTAATCTTGATAAGGAAGGACAAATAAAATAATAAATAGAAATAGACCAACATTAGCAATGTTTAAAAGTCTAAATAAAATGATTAAAAACAGAACCAAAGCAGACTATTGAAAAGATAATACCTGATAGCAAGCAAGTTATCCCCAAAATACAAAGATGCTTTGATGCCAGGAAAAAAAACCTTTCTATATAATTTATTCATTGCATATGCAAAATGAAAGAGTAAAAGATTATATTGATCAAATAAATAGATTGTGAAAGGACAATTGCTAATAAGAATAAGCGGAACTTCCTACTTTAAATAGAATAAATAATCATCATAGTAGAGCTCAAACACATCATTGTATAGAAGAGAAGATATTTTAAAGTTGGGCTGAAATTCAGGAGACGATAAGGAAGAGGACTCAGGAATCCTACTATGTGGTTTTGATCTGTCACTTCAGCAGTATCATAGGGCCTGATTTTGTTGATGGTTTAGCCTCCTTGGTGTGACTCGAGGTGTTATGAATTAATCGTTACTTGTTTTCACCATCAGAGGTGTTATGAATTAATTGTTACTTGTTTTTACCATCAGAGGAGATGGGAGGTCAGGGCCTGCTCTCTCTGGATGGGTAACGAGATCTGCTGCCTCCTGTCCACCTGTCTCTCCTTCCCATGTACTCTGTGTTCCTGTGTGGCCACTGGGCCTGCAGCAGGCTTTGTTTTGGGGAAGGAGGGTGGTTTAATAGCAAATCACAGGCTCAAGCATGAGGAACGTCTACCTATACTGAGTTCATTTTCCTTAAAAATATTTTAATTGGACAGCTCCTGGATTCGGTGTGCCATATAAAGCCATTATAACACACAGTGATTAATTTGTCTCATGATGACACTGGGAGGAAACATTTGCCCATATTGCAGAAGAGGAAACTGAGGTTTACTAACATGACAAGTAAGTGATTTTGCCCAGAAAACATTTTTTTTCAGAGCTGGAATTTAAGTCAACATGACTTGATTCCAAGCTCGGTACTTTTTATCATAGCTGCCTCTTGCCTTCCTGATAATGTTAGAAAGTGGTAGAGAGGCATGGAGGCAAAGTGGGGAAAGGTTCGGTTCTCCTAGTTGGAGGTGGATGGCAGTGGTCCAGGTCTCCTTTCAGAACTGCATTCTGGGAAAGAATCATGGCCGTCCTCGAGTGAAGGGAAGGACATGGCTTTGGAATCAGAATTCTCATCTAAATTCTCATCACAGCCTTGCTGGTCACTAGGTATGAAAGTTGGGGTGACCCACTCAGTCTCTTACACTTAATTTCCTTCTCTCTTAAAGAGGGATGGCAGTATAACTTTCTCAAGTAGTTCTGAGAATTGAGTACTACTACATAGGTGAAGTATTTGGCAAAATGTTTGCATTTAATTATCTTCAGTATTTGTGCAGTTCCTTCCTTCAAGCTAGGTTGATTCCCTCGTGCTACAAACATTTATGAGAGGATTTCTCTTTGTCAGATCCAGGTACCTATAAATGGAAGAAAATATTAGAACTTAAAATATACTTTGGGTTGATCCAATTCTTTTAATTTTTAACAACAACAATAACAACAAAAAACAAGCATTATAAAACCCCATTTTTTTTTAAAGGTGCGGATGGTCCAGCCTGGGCAAACACTGTACCACTGAGCTATGTCCCAGGCACAAAGCATTTTTATCTCACAGTTTTATTTTTGTCTCTACATTTTATTTCTGTTCTATCAATTGACTAGAAAGCAGTTTTCCAGTTGAGCTTATCTAGGTTTGGAACAGGGACTCCTGTCCCCCATGCTCAAACCTTCCATTTTACCCACTGAATAGGTCTCATTTTTTTCCTTCTCTATTCCAGGAGTCATGAAAAATTGACAAAAATATAGATGTGGCTTATTTATGCTAATATAGCTATTTCAGAATAATTTTCTCCCTTCAGCTTCAAATCTCTCAGGGATTAATTTGGCAAAAAAGAAAGGAATGTTTTTTATAGAAATTAGTAACTCTAATCTTTTCATTCTGAAAAAGATTTGCTACTAATAATCTCTTTCATTTACCAATGGATATTTTTGAAACTGAAGTCTAAGGCAATTTACACTTTGATTTTAGTGCCTGCTATTCCAAAAGAACATGATTACCACTATCATTAATAAGTTTTTAACTTCAGCAAAATAATTTGCAAATTCTTACAGATAATGCATAGGTAATACCCTTATCAGCAAAAAGTGCTTAGTAGTGCTAAATAAAGTTAAAAATTGTGAAATATGTCATATGCTAAGCATTACATTTTTCTTCTAAGGCCATTTGCTGGGATTGAGATAGAGTTTTTTTGCTGTGTGGAAGATATGGAAATTTATATCTTACATCATGATACATTCCACTTCCTTGGCTAAAAATCTTTCATTATCTCTTTTGTAAAATGAATCTTTGGACTCTGGGGAATAAAATCATCAAAAACTATAAACAAAGGATAAATTTTTCTTTTCATAGTTTCCCCGAATAAGGGGAAATGATTAAGAAAAGAGAGGTATCAGCATTTACATACAGTAAGTTTTCCTTCTTTTTCTTTCCTCTCCCTCCCTCCCTTCTTCCTCCTCCTCCTCCTCCTCCTCCTTCTCTTCCTCCTCCTTTCAATACTTTGAACCTGCAACTCTCTAATGCTAGGCAGTATTCTAACCTGAGCTACATCCGCAGCCCAAACAGTAGGTTTTCTAAGAAAAATATTCATAATTTACTGAGAAAAGTACATGGACAATGTGGACACTATTATATTTCAAATAAATTGCTAAAAGTAGTTAATTATTTCAGATCATTATTATTGTAGAATAATTTAAGTTTATTTAGAACACATATAGTCATACATATACATGCACTCATATATTAGATTACTATTTTATAATTTAAAGATATTAGTTCAATGAACGTGTGTGTGTGTGTGTGTGTGTTTGTGTGTTTACACAGATTCTCCAGTGAAATGACTATTAAATTCATTGACTGCTTACTTTGTCCAGGTGATTTTATGTACGAGTCTTCCTTACAACATATCCTGTAAGTTAATTTCCACACTCTCCATTTTTAGATTAGGAACATCCAAAGGGCATGGTCAAAAGCACACATCCAGCAACTGGAAGAACTACACTTCTAGTCTCATGCATATTCCATTGCCTCTTCCCTAATGAGCTTGGAAACTGAATCCGGGAGACTTTATATGCAAGGCAAAGATGACTGTTCCTCAAAACCTCCTGTGCCATAAGAAGGAAGTCTGGGTCTTTTTCTTGGATTTTAGGAAATCATAGGCGTTTGTCCTGTGGGTCAGTCATAAGGACTCATTTTGGTGACAGGGAATTCTTTGCACTCTTCTCCGTCCACAGGATGTCCACCTTGGATCTGGAGACGTTCAGTTTGGGTTTTTATGCACACAGATGCATTGAGTCCATTGGATCAGACAACTATTTCCAATTAGAATACTTATGGAAAACATTACTAAAGCCTGTTATTTTCTTGAAGGTGCCATGCCAATGGGAGTCATGAAGGAAGCAAGCATTTGATGAGCAGCTTCAATTTGTAAAATGACAGGCAGAGGCTACATCACTTCCAAGCTCCTAAACAGGATGCTGCCATCTTTACCTACTAGATACTCAAGCTTAAATAAATCACTGTCAAAGCAGATTATCAAATGGGGCCATGACATGAGAAAGGTGAAAAAAATGTCCTAGGAACTGAAAGGAAGATGGACACATCCTCCTTTAGGAGAAAACAGAAAATTACTCCTGGAGCAGAGATATGTAATGGTTTTTAATGGAACTGTTAAGATTTGAATGAGTGAAGGGGAGCTCTGGACAGAGGACACTGTCTGAGCATAGCTGTATGATGAGGAGCATGCGGGAGTGGGGTCAGCGGAGAGCATGCCCTTTTCCCTCCTGTGAGTCACACACTATTTCTAACTATTCCCTTCACATGACCTCACACTCTACCTCTAGATCTTCTCAACTTTCCTGGCATCTGACCTTATAACTGGTGTTCTCACTCATGTCTCTCTACCTTCTTCTTAGACCTGGCAGCCAACTACATTTCTCTGGTTTTGACCTTAGGAAGAAAATATCTGTCTCAGACACTCACATTTCAGATTCTTTTTCTAGGAGCTCATACATTGACTCTCCTGGGAAAACAGCTTGTCTGGTTGGGTTTGGCTTCCAGTCATCCACCTCATGACCCAGGTCGTCATGCTGTTGCTCTCACTGGTATTAGTCCTACTGAGGAAAAACATAGGGGTATGAAAAGAGAGATGACATTCTGATTTCATAGGCAAGGGAAGTCAAAGAGGATTTGGTGAGCAGGAGAACAAGGTCTGTGGCAAGATGGTGGAGTGAATTGGGCTGTGCAGTAGCCCAGATGGAGACTAGCAAGAGGATATACTTGAGGAGAGGAAGTGATGGATTCTAGAAATGACTGGCTGGCTTGCTTGCTTATTTATTTATTTATTTATTTATTTATTTATTGATTGATTGATTGCATCCCTGGAGATTCAACCCAGGAGTCTTTCACCACTCATCCATACCTCAACCCTTTTTATTTTATTTTGAGACAGGATGTTATGATATGAATATAAAATGTTCCTCCAAAGAGCTCCTGTTTTTGGCAATGGCAATGAAGCCAGCTTCGGAGGTTGGGGCATGGCTGATGGAGGTGAGTCACTGGGAACATGGTTCTGGGGTCTGTACCTGTTCCTGGCCCTCTTCCTTCAATCTCTCTGCTTACTGGCTGCCATGAGGTAAGAGTGGCTTTTTCTCCACCATTCTGCCTTGGAGCCAGTCAGTCATGGACTAACCTCTGAAACTGACAGCCGCACATAATCCTTTCTTCTTCTAATTTGTGCTTGTCAGGTATTTTGATTGTAGTGACAGGAAAGCAAACTAAAACACCTGGTCTTGCTAAGTTGCCCAGGCTGGCCTCTAACTTGTGATCCTCCTGCCTCAGCATCATGAGTGTTATAAGCATGTGTCATTGCCCCTGGCAGGAATGGCTGATTTCATACTTTTAGATGGTACGATTCTTTGAGGAAAGGAATAGCCAGCAATAGGGCAGGCCAGACTGTGGGGAGTTTTAGTAGAAGATGAGCTCATGTTTTGCCTTCATAGGTAAAGAAGATTGGCGAGCAGAAGAAAAAGACTAGTGGGGACATGGTGGGGTGAATTGGGCTGTGCACTGGCCCAGATGGGGATTAGCAGGAGCAAATACTTGTAGAGAGAAAGTGATGGATTCTAGAGATGGGATCTAAAGTAGATTTGGTGACTAAGCAGGTGATGGGAAGAAGGTAGAACGAATCCCTCAAGGCTCTCAGTCTCCCAGGAGTAGAAGTAGTTGCTGTCAACAGGCAAAGAAAATGCTACCCCACACTGGCAGCTCAGCACCAGAGCCCTTCTCATAGGTTTCTCCCTACCACCATGTTCAGAAGCAGGGGGCATTCTAGAATATCTGTCATCTAAAATGTCAATACAGAGTACCCTATTCAAAAAGGATTATGAAATTTCATGGAGTTTCTAAGTAAGTTTGCTATGACAAATTCTTTTTCCTGTCAATCAGCTTAAGAAGATTAAATTTCCTTTGAGGTCCTATTTATCTACCTGGATTTCACTTCAACTAAGATAAGGACCATTTCCTCAACCCTTTTATATTTTACAGAGCTCTCTGCAATTTTTCAGGAAATATTGGCTTTGTGATGATCTGAACTTGTATAAAATGAGAGAACAGCCACTAGGGTCCAGAAATAATAAAAAATATTAATATGCAGTTACTGGTTCCTATATTCCACCAAGCTCTCATCACTTTCCTCCTCCTTTGTTTAACTTACTTTTCTCACTTTATTTACCTTGGGGTCCATAAATGTTTGAGGAAAGCAGGGATATAAATGATTGGCATCAGATTTTGGATAAATGAACACAGAATGATTGCCTAAAATTATTCTGAAAATATCCATTGGTATGTTTGTTCATCTCACCTATACCTATGGGCACTAGGTTTATGCACAAGCTATCAAGAAGGGGAAAAATACTCCAACAACACAGGTCTTATCTTCAAGAAATAAATGACCAATGTTTAGGGTTATCCACAGGTTATCATATGGGCTTGGATGAAGAGATGCACAAGGTGGATGGAGGAGGAAGCTCAAGCTTTGTTGGAAACTTTCCATCCCTATTATTATACATTTCTTCTTGGGAAAGGATGCTATTATCCATCTTATTACTCAATCCAAAAACTTAGGTGTTGGCATTATCCCTGATTCTTTCTCTCCTATCACTCTTTATGTCCTATCCATTAGTAAATCTTATCTACTCTAAAATGTATATTCCAAATACTTCAATTTCTCCCTGTCTCTGCTACTAATACATTAGTCCAACCTATGTTTTTCTTGTCTAAACAACTGATTTTCCCAAGCTCCCGGACTTGACGCCATCCCTATTATTATACATTTCTTCTTGGGAAAGGATGCTATTATCCATCTTATTACTCAATCCAAAAACTTAGGTGTTGGCATTATCCCTGATTCTTTCTCTCCTATCACTCTTTATGTCCTATCCATTAGTGAATCTTATCTGCTCTAAAATGTATATCCCAAATACTTCAATTTCTCTCTATCTCTGCTACTAATACATTAGTCCAACCTATGTTTTTCTTGTCTAAACAACTGATTTTCCCAAGCTCCCAGACTTGACGCCACTCCAAATCCACTCTGCATACAGCACGAGTAATATTTGTATACATAGATCAGACTGCTATTTCTCTTGAGAAATATTTCATAATTTCTCATTGAACTTGGAATAAGATCCCAAATCCCAGACCTGGTCTTCAAGGTCATATTTGTTCAGAACTCTGCCTCTTCCCTGGTCTTTCAGGGACATTGCACTTACTCCTGCACCTGTATAGCCTCTCTTTATCCTGTTTTCTGCATGGATGGAATCTTATTCCATTTAGATCAAATGGAACCTCTTCTGAGGGACCTTCCCCAAGAACACTCCCCAAAGTGGCCTTCCAGATATCTTCCCTGTTTGTTTCCTTGTTGAGTACCATGACATGCACTTTGGGCTTGTTTTCTTGTGCCTCCTTCCATTAACAGATAACTTTCCACATAGCAGCCCTGGGCTGTGTTACCACTTCAGAGCTGGATGGGGACAGGCACAGAGCAGGTGCTTGATACATCTTCATGGTGTAAATGAACACAAAATGATTCAAGGTACTCAACTCTGTGTGGTTCATTTACAAGAGGAATATTGGCACAGAACAGAATTTCTTCCCTTTACTCAATCCTTCACCCTACCCTCTCCCTCACTGTTCCTGAGCTAAGGGACTATAGTTCAATGTGGCCAAACTCCAGGAGTTGTTTCCTAGTGAGTGTACAAGTGAAAGGTCATGCACAGAAAATCGGCTCTTCTCCTCTGCAGACTGAGCCTCTTCATCTCTCTCGCCATCAAAATGTTGCTCCAACCCCAGAAGTTGGATGCTAGTTTTGGTGGGATTTACCTTTTGGGTGAGAAAAGAGTTCCCAGAGTCCTTCAGGGCCCACATTTGTGTTCCGGTTTCATTTGCAACACAGCTTTGTGATGAAGTCTAAGCATAAGCTCAACTTTATGAAAATTGGTATATTGAATGCATGTTTGGATCAAGGTTGCATCATGGGAATATGGCTGGCTGGACCAAGTAGGTGTAGGCCTCCTGGGCTTAAGGGAATCTGTGGTCTCTTTTGCTCCTGGGTGGCTATCAATGTTTTCTCTTTTTGTATCATATTTAAATCCCTTCACTTTCTAGAAGCCATCTTTTTTGGGAAGAGTGGACACCTCTGAGAGGCTGGTCAATTCATCCATTGGTATATTATCTATGGTATTGGAGCTGGTATTAGAATTCTTCTTTATTAATACTGGTGACTTTTGTCCACATTTTCCTCATGAACATTGCCCTCACCTCAAGAATCACTTCTCAGATATTTTTCCTTTGGATTAGTGTTGCTTTAACTTCCAAGTTCAGAAATAAGAGAAAAATAAAGTATCTCTGCTAGTCAGCTAGCCTAAGTATCCATGTTCATCAGTTTTCTGTTGCTGTGGCAAAATACCTGAGAAAATCGACTTAAAGGAAGAAAGGTTTATTTTGGCATGTGGTCTCAGAGGGTTCAGTTTATGGTCACTGGGCTCTGTTGACTCTGGGTTTGTGGTGATGTGGAACACCATGGTGGGGAATGTGTGGCAGAGCAATGCTGCTCACTTCATGGTGGCCAAGAAGCAGAAAAGAAGGGGCCCAGGGACAAGACACACTCTTCAAAGCCATGCCCCTAGGGATCCACCTCCTCCAAGTTGACCCCACCTCCTGAAGTCTCCACCACCTCCCAACATCACCACCAGCTGGGGGCCAAGTCTTCAACACATGAGCCTTTGGGGGAAACTCCAGGTACAAACTATAAGAGTATTTATGTTGATGATTTTCTTGTATATTGTACATGGTAAAAGGAGGCAAGAGGGATTACAAGCATATAGCGTTCAAATATGTGAAGCACATTGTTCAGGTTAAGTAAACAAAATGAAAACTGCAACATTAGCACTGACTTTGTGATGCACCCACTTAACATCACCCTACCTTTGCAGTATTAACTAGAAATATAATGAAGACGCTTTGGGAGAAAATGGAAACAAATTTGCAAAGGAAGAAGAAAATGCTTATCAAGAAGAGACGTGTATTCACCTTGTAGCTTCTTTTCATTTTCTTTATCCCAGCGAAGCACAAAAATTACCATGTCTTTCAATGGAATCTTTAATATGTAAATGTGAAATTAGACAAGTGCTTAAGTTGACATATTTCACGCACATTTTACCAGCTATACAAATTGTCACTGCTGTGCTTATGTCTACTATTACCCCTTATGAAGTCTAATTTTAGGTTTATGTAGGCAAATATTATCATCAGGGGATACAGAATGGTTCACATAAACAATAAAATAACAGAACCACGGATGGGCAGCTGAAAAGATGCAAATGACCTGCCATAGCTCTCCTGTGGACAGAGAGTCAGAGAATGTTGCATTTAACAAAGACTTATCAAGCTCCTATTGTAAGCATTTCCTTTATTAATGGTGTATTCTTTCTCTGGGAGAGGAACAACTCTCTCCCATAACCCATTGAGAGAGAGTTAAAAATAAGATGTAATTGTCATGAATGTATATGGCCATAATTCTAGATGATGAATTTGGTGGGAAGATTAACATTCTCCCTTATGCAAAAAAAAAATTTTTTTTGGATTGGCCAATAAATATATGAAAAAAAAAGGACTCAACATCACCAGCAATCAGGGAAAAGCAAATCAAAATTACACCAAGACTTTACCTAACTCCAGTTAGAATGGCAATGATCAAGAATACAAATAATAATAAATGCTGGCAAGGATGTGGGATAATAGGAACTCTTACATACTGTTAGTGGGATTGTAAATTAGTACAACCTCTATGGAGATCAATATAGAGGTTCCCCAAAAGACTAGGAATGGAATCATTGTATGAACCAGCTTTAACATTCCTTGATATCCTTCCTAAAAAATTAAAGTCAGTATACTATACCAACACATACATATCCAAGTTTATCACAGTAAAACTCACAATAACCAAATTTTGGAACCAACATAGGTATCTGTCAGCAGATTAATGAATAAAGAAAATGTGGTATATACACATAATGGAATTATACTCAGCCATAAAGAAGAATAAAATTATTATCTGATGGAGGATGGACGGAACTGGAGAAAGTTATGCTTAGTGAGATTTAGTCTCATAAAGTTAAGGATTCTATGTTTCCTCTCATATGTGGAAGCTAGAGATAAAATAAGAAACATGAAGGGCTTTAAATATTGCAGAGAGAGACCCGTAGAGTGGTTAAAAGGGATTAGAGGAGGGAGTTAGGCAAGGATAGAGGGAGGATTGCAGAAGGAAACAGTTGAAATAATACTATGGTAATATGGAGGTATTACTATCAATCTTACTAGCTCATGTGGAGAGGGAGAAAAGAGGGATGGGATATGGAGGCAAATACAAAAAGAGCTGTGTGTGTGTGCATGTGCGTTTAAAATCACATTGACCCTCACTATGCTGTGTATGCTGTGGAACTGCAATGCACTAATAAAATAATAAGTAAAGCAAAACCAAAACAAAAAAACCTAATGATGCATCTCAGGCACTAGAGAAGCAGGAACACCCAAAAGTAAGTAGAAGGCAGAAAATAATTAAAATCAGAGTAGAAATTAATGAAGTAGAGAATAAAAAACAATACCAAAGATCAATAGAACAGAGAGGGTTTTTTTTTTTTTAGAAAATAAACAGAATCAGTAAATGGACAACCTAACCAAAAAAAGTAGAGAATTGACCCAAATACTAAAATACGAGATGAAAATGAAGATATCACCAAAGACAGCATGGAAATCCAGAGGATCATTAGAAACTATTTTGAAAATTTATACTCAAATAAACTGTAAAATGTTGAAGAAATCAACAAGTTTCTAGACACATACAACCTATATAATTTAAACCAAAAGCATATTAAAAAATAAAACTAAAAAACCATTAACAAGCAAAGAGATTGAAGCAGCAATAAAGAGCCTTCCATGAAAGGAAAGCACAGGACCAGACAGATTTCCAGCTCAGTTCTATTATTTTTATTTTATGTTATTTTTATTTTTTTGTGGTAGTGGGGTTTGAACCCAGGGATATTCTACCTATGAGCTATATCCCAAGTTCTATTTTATTTTGAAACAGTGTCTTGCTAAATTGTTGAAGGTCTCCCTAAATTACTGAGGCTGGCCTTACACCTGGGATCCTCTCAGACTCCCAAGTACTTGGATTATAGGCATGCACCACCATGTCCGACTTTCATTATCACTATAGTTAAGCTGTATCTTATGATTCTTTTTACCTGATAATTTTGTCTTTATTTTTATGTGATTTCATCTTTTTCTTTAATTTCTTTCTGGAATTTGTCCATGTGTATATATCCATTTTTGCCTTGAGTTTTGAATTTCTAAGTCATGATTCTCTTTTATATTTGCCTTTGCTTATTTAATTTCCTTCATGCTGGTATGTTGTGGCATGGTTTTTCTCTATTTTAGGTGGAGTTTATAGAGTATTTAATGACCTGAAATTTTTTGTTGCTCATTTTTTATTTTTATCTTATAGTGACTTCACATGGATTTTTCTAGTTTTGCTCATACTCAAAGATCTTAGATTTTCTAGAATAACAATAATATATGTAATAAAAAGTTTAGGGGATTTGGAATACCTGCTAAATTTCTTTGTTCTAAGGGTTCTCTCTTCTGTATATAAAAAAAAATAATAATGGAAACTTTTCTTTGGGCATAGGAGTAGTTCAGTAGTGTCTTCTAATTAATTAATAGGCTTTTTTACTTTCCCATTGGTACCAAGTCTCCAAGGAATGCCCTCCCTCCCTTCCTTCCTTCCTTCCTTCCCTCCCTCCCTCCCTGCCTCCCTCCCTCTCTCTCTTCCTCCTTCACTCTCTCTCTTTCTCCGTCCTGCTCTTCCTCCTCCTCCTCCTCCTCCTCCTCCCCTTCTCTCTCTCTCTCCCCTCTTTCTTTTCTTTCTTCCTTCCTTCCTTCCTTCCTTTCTTCTTCTTCTTCTTCTTCTTCTTCTTCTTCTTCTTCTTCTTCTTCTTCCTCTTCCTCTTCCTCTTCCTCTTCCTCTTCCTCTTCTTCCTCTTCTTGTGGTATTAGGGATTGAACTCAGGGGCATTCTACCTCTGTGCTGTACTCCTCAGTCCTATTTTACTTTCTTGTTTTGAAATAGGGTCTTGCTAAATTGCAGAGGTTCTCCTCAAACCTGCAATCCTATCTCAGCCTCCCAAGTACTGAGATTATAGTTCTATTTTATTTTTTATTTTGAAACAGTGTCTTGCTAAATTGTTGAAGGTCTCCCTAAATCACCACTCCCAGCTAAGGAATGTCTATTTTTACAGGTTGATTCCCTCTGTCCCAGATTCCATGTTTTCACGCAACTGCCACCTTTACATTTAGGTATTTTAAACTGTATCCATTAGCTTCTCCATGAGCTAATCTGCCTTGCTTAGACATATACATTTAGATATTTGAAACTGTTAGCTTCTCCAGGAGTTAGTCTGCCTCTCTTAGACATGTTCTTAGTATTTCCCCACTCAGAGTGGAATCCTTGTCTGAGCAGACGTTATCATCACTGGGAGTATGAGGCCCTCTCCTCTTTTCTGCAAAGCCTACCTCTTCTCTACTTGGGACGAGCCCTGAAGCCGTCTCTGTGGGTTTTGGATCTTTATTTTATCACCTCCATAAATATCAAAGTTTGTAGTATTCTAGTTATCCTGTGGGCATGCCGTAGGCATGTGGTGTTTGTACTTTCATTTGAGTTTCTTTTTAGTCTATGGGTTACTCTATTCTCCTATGAGATCTGAAATATGAAGGCTTCTTTATTGATTTTTAATCAAAAATTTTGGTAAGTAGTTCAGTAATTACCAACCTGTGTGTCTCTTGGTTGGTTTTGTGACTTGATAAAAAGATGCACAAAATAATATCAAAATGCAAATCTAGTATTAGTGTCACAGTTGGTCAAGGTGAGTTAGGTCATATTAGCTTTGACCTACGATCTCCCTGCACTGAACTTGTTTATTCATTTGCATGCAGAGGCACTTGGAGGTTTGCTCTGCTGTGTGCCATGTTGTATTTACATGCTAGCCACATCAGACGGAAGGATGTACTTATAGTTGAGACCTGGCAGATCCTGAAAAACACTGAAGATCCACATATCTTCTCCAATTCCTACACATACCTGGAGGCATGTCACTGGTACCTCTGATGTAACACACAACTTATCATCCAAGTACAAAGAGAGAACAACTCTCCCATCTCCTTCATGGAAGATTGTGGGGAAAGATTTTGTGGGGTTCAGCGTGGTCCATGAGAATCACCCCTTGGCAGCCCTTTCCAGCCCCTACTCTCTGCTGTGTGACAAAATGTATTTTTATGATTTAAAGCCTTATCAGAACCAAACGGAGGTGGGAAGGCACACTTGTCTAAAGGAGGAAAAGGGTGTTAGATGACAAAGCCACAGAGATTGATTATGCAAGACAATCAATAAGATAGCCCCTGTTTTGTTGTTGAGACTAAACTCAATGAGAAGGAAAGAATGTACCTAGTAAAATCTCTGGAGAGATCATGGAGAGGTTCTGATTCCGGGATTATAACACATTGGGATGAAATTCTGCCCCTGCCTGCAACATAAGCTGTAAAATAATGAGGACGTGTCAGGAAAGAGATGCTAATGAGAAGGGATTTTCAGGGAATACCACACACTGGCTACATGAATATATTTCTCTAACTTCTAACAGACTCTATTTTTCAAGTCATTATTAGTATACTACACATGAATCTTCCCATAGTGAAATTTTAGTATTTGTCAATATATCCTGTTACTGTCTTCTTGAATCCCCAGATTAAAACCACTAGTTCTGATGTTATAGTGATACAGCAAATAACCAACCAAAGTGCTCAAAGACAAGCAATGCCATTGTAAATCTGAACTGTGATTCTGGTAGGCAGATTGGATGAACACTGAGGCAGGAGAAGCCAAAGCTTCGGAGTCAGGCCCATTTGGACTAACTTTCCAGCTTTGTTAGTTGTAAACTATAATGCTAGCAACTTTCTTAACCTCTCTGGCCTTTACTTTCCTTAAATGTGAAATAATTACAATAAAGGAGGTCTTTTGTGTACAAAGCATGGTAATGCCCGACACATGGAGACCTCCATCAAAGAAGGCACATGGCTAGCAAGAATGAACCAGAGTGAGAAGTCAGGGGTTTGAATTCGGCTTCACTAAGATGATCATGAGCAATCCTTCTCCTTTTTCTGTGCCTCCTCATGGCTGTTTGTCATGATGATTAAAAAAGAAAGCATTCAGTAATCCCAGGATTACAATAAGTAGTCAAAATGATATTTACTTTGCTTTCTTTATTTTTGAGCACATTTTAAAACTTGTAAACAAGAAAGGTATATTCTTGGTCTTCACAATAGCAAATAATCCCCTAAAAACAAAACCCCAAACATTAAATTTTAGAAATCTACTTCTCAGCTGGGTGTGGTGGCACATAGCTGTAATCCCAGTACTTGGGAGGCTGAGACAGGAGGATCAAAGTTTTGAGGACAGCCTCAGCAATGTTGTGAGGCCCTCAGCAAGTTAGTGAGACCATGCTTCAAAATAAAAAAAAATAAAAATGGGGGTGTAGCTCAAAGATAGATTGCCCCCAGTACCCAAAACAAACAACAACAACCTCTCAGAAGACAGAGAGGGAGAAGAGTATCTTACTTAATTTAAAAAATGATAACGTGCATGCTGTACGAAATGTTATAGTTAATGATCACTACTCCTTCCATGCATCCACTTTCAGTTTTCAAAACTCTTTCACATGCATGCCAGTATGCGGGAAATGCCCTCTGGACTGTTAAGTGGAGGGTTCAGGGCGGCATCTAGAAATATTGGAGTCAGAATAGAAATCCTGCCAAATGAAGATGTTTGCCCTTGGCTAAGTTTGAGATAGAATATCTGCATTTTTTTTTTCCTTCTAGGCTAGATGCTTAGGTCTTCCCCAAGACAGGGCCGACTCCACACTTCTTTGGACTTTTCAGATTGTTTGCAAACATAATTAATCTTCTAGTCTGCGACCCCTCAAACCTTCTGAGCCATGATGTGAAGAGAAAGATGTTGAGAAGTATTTTTGATTGCTTTCCATGTAGAAGAGTAACATGATCAATGCTGATTTTATTGACTCCTGGGCTGTGGCCAGAAAAATTGCCTTCCCAATCCAGCCCCAAATGAATCTGTAGTTCTACCTAATGATATATCAATGTGTTTCATTTACCTGATAGGAAGTTTTATTTGCCACTTTTTATAGTTTATTCTGTTTACTTTTCATTTCTTTGCAAATGCTGGTAAGCCACTCAAAATCCTTTTGGCACCATCTCCCATGATGTTTCTATGACTAAAACAGTCAAGTGTGCGTAGTTATTATGACTCATAGTGTGGCAGTTAGATGCATGACTTGTTAGTAATTTCTTAGCATTAGGTTTTTCCCAAAGCCATTTCTGGATTAGGAGGGTAGAATTGGAATGCTAAAAGGCCCATCTCAGATAATCTATCTATTGTTGTGGTTCAAATAGATATTGACATTGGTTTTTGATTGTCATTAAACCTCCTTAGCACCATTTTTCAGAAGGGTCCTGATGTCTCAAAAGAAAGTCCTGCACCCTCTGTGGTCAATTTTCAGCCGCATAACCTCATTCGACCATGATTAAGTGGAATGACTGAGAATATTTGACTAGGCATCCTGAAACATGAATTCCACTTGTATCCTTTCCACTTCAGAGCTGAGAGCATCTGTCATTTAGTATCTCTGGGATTTGACTCCCACATCTAGAAACTAAAGAGGGAAAATTCTAGGTTAATATATAAATGTGTAATGCAATATTATTCCATTACTATTGTAATGTATTTTAAATGTATTTGCATTGCAGATTTGTAACAAACCAATAGCCCCCATGTAAAAGGGAAGCAATTGAGAAACAGAGAAACAGCTGGAGAGATAAATATTGCTTGGATCTCTAGGCTGGAGAACAAGGGTTTGTCTGCATGCAGAGTGAGTCGTCTTCTTATCACCGGCTTCATTAAAGCACTCAGAACTGCTGGTCTCTCGCTGCAGGACAGAGCCCATGCCATCAAGCCACCCACATGGAAGAGGGGATGGTCCCTCTCAGAGTGGTGTTGGGAACGACCATGTGAAGATAGGAACTTCAAATAACCGACTCCTATTCCAGGGAGTAATGGAAACCAGTAGATGTCAGTCTCTTGTGATTTTGCCCACCTCCCACCGGGTAGACTGAGAAACAGGAACCGTTATTTTGATAAAAATCCCTCTGAAAACAGGAGGACTGGGAAACAATTTCTCCCAAGGGTATATTTAGTTTAATAAAAGGAGTAGAAGATGTGGAATGAGTCCAATCTCCAGTTTGAATCCTGATCATTTTCTTTAGAGTTCTGCTAACTTAGGCAATAAAAGAAAACAAAAATTTACCAAACTCTCTGAGCCTCAGTTTCCCTCATAGTATGGGGACAACAACACTACCAGATTCATAGAATATTGTGAGGAAAAAATGAGATTACATAAAAAATGCCTAGGCATACACATATTACCATATTCTATGGGTCTCACACACATTTCATTTTAAGATGCTTCATTGACTTAATATTGGCATTTTCAAAAAAAATACTAGATGAATATACATATTGTGGATAAGACATTTTCCCATTTCAGATAAGTTAAAATATGAAAAACAATACATGTTGTGAATTGCAGGAAACTTTCTTTTTGAGCCCAGTTGAAAACTATGCTGCCTTTTTCTTTCATAGTTAAGAAGCTATGTTTTTTACCCCTGGTGAAGTAGGATTTTCGTATTCTTCTTCCTCTCTGGGTGCCTTCCTTTGCACACCTCTCCTTTGGTCAGACATGCTCCTCTAACCCTCTTTCATGCTCCTTTATCTCTCCAGACCTCTCATCTTGCCTGCTCCCCCATTCTTACTGAAATGTAAGTTACTAAGAACAGGCTGAAGGAGTACTGATGCCAAAGGTGTATAATTTCATTTCTAGAAGGGATAAGAGAAAGCAACTTGGATTATTATTCTCCCCCTCCAAGCCACCTTCACCATTTTACAGATGGAGAACTGAAACCTAGAAAGGAAAGAGTAGCTCTTCTATGCTCTAGTGTGGTTAAGAAGCAGCAAAACAGAGGGAGGTGGTTTCTGTTTACTTTTAATACATACAGAAACCCTTGTCAGAGGAAATCAGTCCACAGAGGGACATTGGATAACGAAGATAAAAGTTGACTTTCTCTGATTAAAGTGGGATAGGATATTCCCAAGAGATCCTCAAGTTTTGTTTTCCCCTCCCAAAGGAGGTCTTTGAAGAATTCTCCAGAGTGTACTCCTTAGAGCAGAACTGATGGCATCACTATAGCTATTATAATCAAACACTATATAGAATAATACTTAACAAAGCTAAAACTTTCTGAGTCCTTACCACATGCCAGGTGCTGTTCTAGCACTTTCTGTGTATTCTATTATTTAGTCCTACCTGGATATAGATGCTATTACTGGCCTCTTTGTACAGATATTTTAACTGAGTCAAGGTGATATTAAATCGCTTAAGGTCACACAGCTAGTAAATAATGGTTCAAGTGGCTGGAACAGCAGGGCTTCAAAGTGCTTGATCTTACCCACAATGCTTTGAGCCTGTTTGGTGCCAGATACCATGTCTGTTGCTTTATGCGATGGTATTTCATTTTATTTCTTGCCACAACCTTGCAAAGAGGGTCTCTTTTTCACCTTTAGTTGAAAAAGGGATATGGGACTAGAGAAGTTTAAGAACAGACCACAACTCAGATGTCCATTAGAAATGGAGGAAAAGGATTTGAATGTTTGTGATGTGACCCTATGTCACCTTGTGAGCACCCATTGGGTGTTATGATAGTCTTAGAGTATGGAGAGACATGGGTTCGAGGCCAGGTTTTATTGTTTACTAAGCTGACCTCAGCTGGAATGCTAGTTTTCCCATTTGTAAAAATATTTGTCTTTTGCCCTCAAATGCCGCTCCACACCACAAGGAAGGCAGGGTGCTACCAGAGACTAAGGTTCTATTTCTAGTTCCTCGACTCTATGCTTACCATCAGGTGACCCCAGAAGGGTGGTGAACTCTTAAAGTTTCACTTTCCTTGTCTACAAAAATCGATGTTGTGAGGTTTGTGATTTGGGGATGCACATCTCCTTGAATGTCTCATGCATACACATCCATGTATTAACAGCCCATTTGTTTCAGACTATCTTTTCAATGATGTTTATGTAAGCCAGAAGTCTTAGGAAGATAAAGATGGTGACTTCTTCCATAGGAACCTGAAGGAAGTAAAATTATATACCATACCAAAAAGCAATAAACATGGTGTCTGGCACCAAATAGGCTCAAAGTCTTTGGAAAGGTAGAGATCTTTCTTGCTGCTCCTCAGAGCAGATCTACCATGTTTGAGAATAATAGATAATGTACCCCCCATAGAGGAATATGGAACACTTTGCTAGAACTCCTGTGTAACAACAGAACCTCCCAACCCCAGAGTTCCTGGAAGGTGCCACAGATGTGCACTTCTGGGTCCAAACGTGGAAGAGGTGGATGTAACTTCTCAAGAACATCCCTTTCCCCCCATTGGCTAAAGGAGAGGACACTCATAACCTGGGAAAGAGTAGAGTAGCTATACAAGATGGGAGAAACCTGTATTCCTGAATTATCTGGTGACAGCCAGGTCAACCACAAATACTCACACTGAGCTGTGATGTGAGTGGACAAAGAACTGTTACTGTATTAAGCCACTTAGGATTCAGGTATTATCTACTTAGCATCTACTATTACCTTAATTAATACAAGCCATAATGGGAGAACAGCTTTTATTAGTTTCCTTTCATATGTGCAACATGATGCTAAGCAGTTTCACCTGCACTCTCTCATTTTGCCATGGAAGCAACCTTGAGAGTTAGCTATTATTTTTAATTATAGAGATGAAGAATCTGAAACTTAGAAAGGTTATGTGGTGGTTATTGGTTTTATTTTTTTTTCTCCTCACAAGATCATACTGCTAGTGAGGGGATGAAGTAGGATTGAGTCTCTCTGACTTCAGTAATTATGCTGCCCCACCCTCCAAAAGCTAGGCGTTTTGTTATAGCTTCTTTAAATAAATCTGGCTCACCTCTAGAATGTCAGCTGAAAGCAAAAACCAGTGATCTGCAGGTTTTTTCTGGGACTGTGCCTTACTCTGCTACTGTTGGCTTCTGCCTGCTTACCATCCTTTGTTCTTTGTCTCTTTTCTCCAGATTCTGGCCCTAACCCCTACCGAGGGCATTATTCTTTTCCTGATGGGTTAGACATGCTTTTCCAGGTCTGCTCTGAGGTCTTAGCCTTCTGGCTGTAAATACAGAGCACAATGAATGTGGGCAGTACCACATGCTCCTCTGGCTTTCCAGACCCTGTAATTGCCAAGACAACCCAG
>PVLC010008370.1:0-58709 GCA_004027655.1 Graphiurus murinus | reverse complement strand
TTTTTTTTTTTTTTTTTTTTTTTTTTTGCGGTACCGGGGATTGAACTCAGGGGCATTCTACCTCCGAGCTACACCCCCAGCCCTATTTTTTTTTATTCTCTATTTTGAAACCGAGTCTCACTAAGTTGTGGAGTGCCTCACTAGGTAGCTGAGGCTGGCCGCGAACCCGGATCCTCCGGTCTCAGCCTCCCGAATGCTGGGATTACAAGCGTGCGCCACCATGCCCGGCTCAGTTATCTCTTATTATAAGGGAAACATTACTTCTCTGCCTGGTTGATATCAGACTTGGTCTCTGAAAAACTCACTTTGACCAAAAAATGTTAATGGAGGCCTCATATGCACTTACACAGTTTGGCCTGCCTCTTACATTCCTGCTTTTAACTATGAAAGGAACATTCTGCAAGTAGCTGCTGGGTCATAGGGAATGAGAGAAATGTGGACTAAGTCTGTAGTCTGTATCCAACACATAGTTTTGATTCCAGCTCAAATGATGCTATCCAAGCCTAGCAGATCCCTAGACAAATGTAGACTCTTGGAGGAAAATAAAATTGAATGCTTGCTATTGCAAAGTACTAAAGTTTGGGGCAGTTTGTCACATAGTATTATTACAGCAATAACTCTCTACTAAAGTGTCTCTGCCCCTCAACCATTATTTCTCCCTGACTTTGTCAAAAATATTAAATAGCATAAGAGGGACTCCAGGTGAAGAAGGAAACCTTAGATGAGCAAAGAAGTTGACTTAACTGAAGGTGATGGGGGGAGGGGGGACACCCTAATGCACATGATGTACTTTCCTAAACATATCAAAATCAATCACTAAATGAACTTGAGAAGCAGGGAGGGCGAGGGAGTGGGGCAGGAATTGGGGAAGGGTTAAATGAGAAATGTGTGCATGTATGCCTTTATCAGCTTATACCTAACAAAGATGTATGATTACAATGCACCAATTAAAAAATAAAATTTTAAGCCAGGCGTGGTGGCGCACGCTTGTAATCCCAGCATTCGGGAGGCTGAGACCGGAGGATCCGGGTTCGAGGCCAGCCTCAGCTACCTAGTGAGGCACTCCGAAACTTAGTGAGACCCGGTTTCAAAATAAAGAATAAAAAATAGGGCTGGGGGTATAGCTCGAAGGTAGAATGCCCCTGAGTTCAATCCCCAGTACTGCAAAAAAAATAAAATAAAATTTTAAAAATATTAAATAATTTGATATATTTTAAGCATTTATTAGGTTTGGGTTCCTACTCTGCCTCAATCTACTTATAGATATAAGCTGCAAGTTGAGAGATACAAGACTCCAACTACCCAAAAATATGTTGTCCTCTACTCTGCCATAGAGTACCATCCACACATGCTTACAATATGGCATAGTGCATGGTACAGTTAATTTCAGAGACAATGAGTTTCATTCATTCTGTACTGAGATGCAGTACAGAAAAAATTCTCAGATACTAAGAAATCATAGGCAAGCACATTTTGTAGTGGGGACAGGAAGATTAAAAAGTAGACTATTTCATTACTAATCCAGCTTCAAGCATTTATCTATAAACACCAAAGAGTTCACTTCTATCCTAGTTGTGCATAAAAATTTGTTGCTACAGTTATCTCAGCATTGTAGTCAAGTTGAAATGAGATCATGAGGGTGGACCCTAGTCAGTATGACTGGTGTCCTTACAAAAATGAAAAATTTGGACACAGAGGCAATAATTAAGAAGAGAGTAAAAAGATGGTCATCTAGCTGGGCGTGGTGGTGCACACTTATTCCAGCACTTGGGAGGCTGAGACCAGAGGATCCGGGTTCACAGCCAGCCTCAGCTTCTTAGTGAGGCCCTCCACAACTTAGTGAGACCCTGTTTCAAAGTAAAGAATAAAAAGTGGGGCTGGAGGTAGAATGACCCTGGCTTCAACCCCCAGTACTGCAAAAAAAAGAAAAGAAAAAAATAGAAAATATGATCATCTACAAGCCACATAGAGAGGCCTGGACTAGATCCTTTCCTCATGGTCCTGAGAAGAAACTAACCCTGTTGACACCTTGACTTTGGGTTTCTAGTGTTGGAACCCTGAGACAAATAGTTTTTGGGTGTTTGTTTGTTTGTTTGTTTTTGGTACTTGGAATTGAGCCCAGGGGTGTTCTACCAAACTAGATTTCATTCCACCAAACTACACCCACAGCACTATTTTATTTTTTATTTTGAAACAGGGTCTCATTAAGCTGGACTGGAACCTGAGATCCTCCTGTCTTAACCTCCCAAGTACTGGGATTAGAGGTGTTCACCATGACGCTCAGCAAATGTTTGTTGTTTAAGGAATCTAGTCTGTGGCACTTTGTCACAGCAAACAAATACATTAAGTTTACTCATCACAGAATTGCAAAAACATAAGATTGGAAACAACCTAGATAACCAATAGACTAGAATTAGTTAAGTAAATTAAGGGTATAATGAATTTATATATCAAATAAGTGTTATATGTATTTATATATCGAATACCATACATCATTTTAAAAAGGAAATCTTTCGAGCTGGGCGTGGTGGCGCACGTTTGTAATCCCAGCATTCGGGAGGCTGAGACCGGAGGATCCAGGTTCAAGGCCAGCCTCAGCTACCTAGTGAGGCACTCCGCAACTTAGCAAGACCTGGTTTCAAAATAAAGAATAAAAAATAGGGCTGGGAGTATAGCTCGGAGGTAGAATGCCCCTGAGTTCAATCCCCAGTACCAAAAAAAAAAAAAAAGGAAATCTTTCTATTAATATGAAATATCTCCAAGATAGATAGTTAAGTGAAGAAACTCAGTACTCAGTACAGAACTGTTTTATATATTAAACTAACATTTGGTTGGGAGAAAAAGGGGAAAAAAGATATTTAGGCTTATCTGAATCTACTTAAACTATCTCTGCAAGAAGAGGGAACATTGGTGACTCTTTGGCAGTGAACTGGATAGCTGAAGGAGAAAGACTTTTCACTTTATAACCTTTTTGCTTCCTGAATTTTAAACCATGAGATTATATTCCTTATTCAAAAATAACTTGTGTTTGTGTGTATGTGATATACATATATTACAGAGATTAGTTGAAATGATATAATGTATATTCTTAGGGCAGTGAGATATGTTATTTTTCATTCTTATCTCCTTTATTCTTAAAGTATTACTCTTGGAATTAGAAAAATCACTGTTTTCAAAAATATTGTCATTTAAAAATAGAAACATAAAGACAAAAAGGAAAGAATTATTTTGTTTTGTTCTGCTTTTAATCAACACAGCAGGAAGTAGATTAATAGAATATAAGAGAGAGCCTTCCAGCTATATTTTGGCTGGAGAGCCAGAAAAAAAAAAGTGATATTAAATAATTTTCATGGTTATCTTAACTTTCATGTACTAAGTCAAGGAGAATTATTTTCTTCCAATAGATAAAAACACAACAACTTATTTTAATTTATTAGTTTGAAATATGAAACCCATTATCCATTGGAATGCCATTAAAATAGAGGCTGTGTGTGTCTACTCTAAGATGCAGTCTTTACAGAGCTAGTATTATAATTGTAAAGAAGCAGGTGCCTTGCCTTTGTATGTAGAATATCATTAGCAAACTATATTACATCTGAAAGACTGTCTCTCAGAGGAGAGAAATGAAATTGAGGGCAGGTATTTGAGTCCTTATCAGTTCATTAATGAACTAGCAAACTTCTCTGTATAATAGATAACACCGTAGGGCCAACTTAGCTAAAGCCAGCAGTGATACTATTGTATGTGCAAAATAGCTCCCATAGGCACGCTCTAAGATAAACCATGAAAAAGAAAGCCCTGAATAATGTGAATTTTAATGTTGCCTTTAAAAAGATTTCCTTTTTCCATAGGATAATCTAGGTCAGCAATAGACCTTCGCAGATTTGCTAGTATTAAAGGTCTATAGAAAGAAATTGCTTATATATATATATAAAAAGGGCTGCACAATTTGTATTCTCTTGATTTTACAAAGCAGACAACACACCATTCATAGCCTCATATTTATCTTTAATATGCGGCTATTCAAGAACGAGGGAGTTCAAATGGGGCTTTCATTTGCTAGGTTAAAAATAAAGTCTTGTCAAACTCAGCAGAGAATTTACAGAGCAGTCGATTGGTTTTACATTACAGGTGGATTTAACATTCCAATTTTTGGAATCAGGATCCAAATGCTTCTCAGTTCTCATTCTTCTCCCTCTATAGCAGTTGGAATAAAATTCTTGGCTCTGCTTTCAAAGAGATATACTACATTGTTTTTTATACTGGGCCTTGCTGAGGAACAGTGAAGGAAAATGCTATCTCTATAATGCCCATTATTATGTGGAATGGTGAAATAGTTGGACAGTGCTTACGTCTAGAAATGATCATGGGCGACGAGAGGAAGACATTTCAAGTGCCTTGCAAACCCCTTGCAAGAATTTAAAAACACATCTACAACTCTAAAATTCCCCCCATGAGAGGTGGAGTTCACATTTCCTCCCCTTGATCTTCGTACTTGTCTGTAACCAAGAGAGGGCAGTGGAAGCCATGCTCCATTTTCTAGGTCAGAAAAGGCCAGACCGCTTCTGCTTTGCTCCCTGGACATGCTCACAATGGGGAAAGCCAAGCCATGTAAGATATCTGATCAGCTTGACATCATGTTGCTGGAGACACCATGTGAAGACACTCAGGTAGACAGCCTGGCTGAGCTCCCAGCCAAGAACCAGCCTCAGCTGTAGCCAAGTGATTGCGCTCTCTTGGATGTCCTGCTCCATCAAGCATCTAGATGAATGCATGAGAGAACTCCAATAGGAGCTGCCCAACTAAGCCCCTCCCTAATCCTAACCCACTACAGAGTGAACAAAACAAAAAGGTTATTTTAGCCAGGTGTGGTAGCACATGCCTGTAAACTTGGGAGGCTGAAACAGGAGGATCACAGTTCAAGACCAGCCTCAGCAACTTAGCAAGCCTCTCAGCAACTTAGTGAGACCCTGTTTCAAAATAAAAAACAACATAGGGCTAGGGGGTGTAACTCAGGGGTAGAAGTCCCTGGCTTCAGGCCCTAGTATAATAAACAAAATTTTAAGATACTTAGTTTGAGAATAATTTATTACATTGCAATAATAATCAAAGCATCCCCTTACACAAATCATTAAAAAATTTTGATCCCACTTCATCCTTTTAACATTTCTAAAGTCTAGTATTAGCAACCACCCTCGATCCCTTAAAAAGTATTTGGTATTTTTCCAACCTATTGGAATACCCTGTTGGGATTCCACTGATACGCAAATCCAGACCATAGCCTGGACCAAAAAAGATTAGGCTGAGGATGCCAACAATTTCAAGAACAATGGCTGGTCTTGTTTACCAGCCAATACAATGCATTACTCATGAAAGCTGAACAAATGCCACTTTAGCCAGAACTCGGCACAGAGGAAGCCATAGCCAAGGACTTGCTCAGGAGCCTGAGAGTACTGACTAGAGAGAAATACCTCATTTGAGCACAAACATTATGCTCATGTCTTTTCTTGTTCCTAAATAATCATGGCCCATTCCTTATATTATTCAAGGTCAAAATAAAATTTGGGTTTTTCCGGTAAGCACAGCCAAGGTTAATAACACAGGACATATCTAGAGATGATGGAGTTTATGATAAGATTTAGTGAACGGTCCATAGTTCAACCACATAACTGATTGTTGCAGGACATTTAAAGCCCTAAATCTAAATTTATATTGCACGAGAGTGGGGTGATTAGAGGGATTCTACAATCTTTGATTCTCACTTGATTTGCCAATGAAGCTAAGGACTTCCCGAAATGGGTGAGCATTTCCAGATGACAAATGACGGTGCACCCTGACCACATCCATTTAGACAACCTCCATGTGGCATTAGGATGAGCTCGGGCAGAACAGCCTGCCAGGATGTCACAGCTCCAGTCTACTTTAGTGGTGACACTTGTCTCATCACACTGATAAATGCTTGAGCAGATAAGCAGGGGAGCCAGACCCACACCTTGGCTCAGGAGTGATTTTCAGTCTTTCCTGAGTTGTAATATTCTATATGAATGATGCACTGCTCCAAAGATGTTCTGTTGCAAAGAAAATTCAAATTTCTTCTGTACAGACTTTAATGATTCTCAATCACTTCACTTCTTCCTAGATAACTTTCTCTATATATCAAGTAAAATGCAAGTTGCTAGTTATAAGAGGTCATTCAAACCTGTTCAAAGGAAGAGTTTCGTCAAAATTATAAATGAGTTTTGGTAATTGGAGACTTTCAAATAAAGAGCCCTGTATGATATCAATTACACGCTCCCTACTCTCTGAGTGGGCGATGGGAGATAAGCGTCTGCTGTGGTATCCTGACGAGCACACGCATCCCCACCTTCTGGAAACAGAATCCTCACTTTCCTTGGGGAAAATGACCCGTTCCTCATCCTCAGACCCCTCTCCATTTCATGTGTGGGAGCATGCTCCAGATCTTGGCAATGAGAACACTCTGTGGAGAGGGGAAGGAATCACAAACTTTGGTGGGTTAGGAATAAGCAGCTTATTCAAAAGGCTAAGCATAGGGGAGCACAGGATGAATCAGCAGAATGTGGCATTCAGGAGACAGGTGAGGAGAAGAATCTGCGCATGCCTGCTGAAGAAATTGGAACAGTTTCTGGGAGTTACCTGACAGTCTCAGGCAGGGAAAATGTGAGATCATTTTTGTGACTGTGGCATTTTACCAAGCCCCCTTGTGCCTCAGTTTCCTAATTTGTAAGATGAAGGAAATAATTATATCTCCCTCATAGTACCAGGTTTTGTATGTATGTGTAGTACTGGGAATTTAACCTGGGGCATTCTACCTCCGAGATATGCCCCCAGCCCTTTTTATTTTTTATTTTGAAATAAGGTCTCACTACGTTGCTGAGGCTAGCCTTGAACCTCTAATCCTCCTGTCTCAGCCCCCAAGTACTAGAATTACAGGCATGCACCACCACACCCAGCTGCTGTTATGAATTTTAAAAAAGATATTTCATGTATAATATCTAGAACAGTTCTGTAACCATAGCAAGTCCTATATAAGTGTTAGCGACTATCATTAATACAATATATTCCCAATAAATATTATAATAATCAATTGACACTGCCTCCCAAACACACATATTCCCGAGGAAATAAGAGGCTGTCTTCTGATATAATTTATCTTAGTTATTTGCTCCACGGTGCTGAGATGAAGAAAAGTTACAAGCTACTCCCTGTTAAAAAATATTACAACAATATTTTAACAAGACAAAAAAATCCCCTGACAGCATAAAAAATATTTGTCACCAGGTCACAGTCAAATTGGGAAAAGCAGGGCGCCAGAGGCAAATGCTGAAACACACGCTATTTAATATCTTTATTAATGATCTGAAGCGCCGAGCGAATTGTGCATTATTCTTATTTGCAGAAAACCATAAACAGTGAAAAACAGATCAAGAGTACAGAATAATCCAGAGACCTTGGAGAGGCACAACAGTTTAAGTGTGATGAGTTCAATTTGCAAAAACATAAAACAATACAGTTTGGGGAAAATGCCATGAGGCACAGGCATAAACTGAGAATTCTTCTAAAGAACAAAAAAAGGCTTAAGAGGATTTGGGGGGGATAGTCAACAGCAAATTCACAAGAGCTCACAATTTGCTACTGGTGACATTTTAAAAAAAAAGTGAGGGAGGTATAATATTGCAGAAGAGGAGCCATAGGAAATCACTGGTACTGCAAGAGCCAAATACTACACACAATTATCTAAATTATTCCAAGTCGCCTCATGATTTTCTAATTTCTGCCTAGGAAAAGTGTCTAGCAATATAAACCTCACTATAAAAATGTACCTTTTCATCCTTATACTTCTGAAATAGCAAGGAATGTAAGAAATGAGCCTGAGAAGAGAACTAGGAAGGGCTCTTTCCAAGTAAAAATTGCCCTTTAAGGAATCTGAATGAATAACAATGCACCATCGTTATTATAGACAGTTTTTGCCAAGGCTCAATGTGAAAGGACATTTTAAAAATACATCACATTCATTCATTTACTGATTCAGCAATATTTATTGAGAAGTCATATAAATAGTAATAAAGCATAGCTGTGCAATGTCTAGAAATACAAAAATGAATGGGATATGATTCTCCTGCAAGAAGCAGACCTTTCACTGACCCTTGTGACCCAGTGTGGTGAGCCCAGAGAAAGATGGGCACACGGGATGCAAGTTTTGGCCCCAAATGGAGAGCCGAGGCCAGAGGTGCTCCAAGCAGCTTGTGGGGCGGAGCACTGGGTCCAGGCCTCAGAGGTGAGATGTGGCATTAAAAAGCAACCAGATTCTGTCTGATGTGGCAAGCACATCTGTAATCCCAATAATGGGGAGGCTAAGACAGGAGGATTGTAGGTTTGAGGTCAGCCTCAGCAACTGAGCGAGACCCTCAGCAATTTAGTGAGAACCTGTTTCTAAATAAATAAATAAAGCCAGGTATGGTGGGTACACCTGTAATCTCAGTACTGGGGAGGCTGAGATAGAAGGATTGCAGGTTTGAGATCAGCCTCAGCAATTTAGCATGGTCCTCAGTTACTTTGAGAGACCTTGTTTCCAAATAAAAAATAAAAGGGCTGGGGGCATAGCTTAGAGGTAGAATGCCTCTGGCTTCAATCCCCACTGCCAAAAAAAAAAAAAAAAAAAAGTTCCTAAGGAGTCACTGAAGAGGATTAAACCAGGAAGGGTAAGAATTGGTTTGGAGTACTTAAGATTCATTCTGGGAACCAGTATGGAGGTTGAAATAAAGGAAAACAGCACCTACGAGTGAAGGGCTGGGCAGCATCAGGTGTTGGCCTGGGCTGCAGCCATAGGCACACCCCTCCCCTTGGAAAGGGCACCAGATCCCTCGGGGAAGACCTCTACCCATGGGCGCATCCTTGGGAAGGTACGCACTAGAAACCCCAGCCAGACTCATCTCTTTTCTTTTGGTCCTGGGGAATGAACCCAAGGGCATTCTACCTCCAAGCTACACCACCAGCCCTTTTTATTTTTTATTTTGAAATAGGGTCTTTCTAGGTATCTGAGAGTCTTGTTTCATTGCTAGGGATGTCCTTGAACCTGCAATCCTCCTGTCTCAGCCTCCCAAGTACTATCATTACAAACATGCATTATCACACCCAGCTAGGTTAATCTTGATTATCCTCTCTCTCTCTCACTAGAATTTGAACCATGAGCCAAAGAACAAGCAGATTGAAAAATGATGGAGCCACTATACCACATGGCGGTATCCTTGGGATGCTACACCATTTTCTGCCACTTACATTTTCTAAACCTTCTTCTCTTTTTCATCACTTCTTGCCATTTCTAAAGCTTTAGTTTCTTGGATTTGGGGGCCTCTTGCCCCATTTGGCTTAAGCTAATCAAATCCCAATTTTGCTAATTGCAGCTGCAGATGTAAAACTAATAAAGATCAGAGATCTGGAAGTGGTGATGTGTGCCTGTAAACCCAGTGTTTGCGAGGCTGAGACAGAGGATCGTAGGTTGGAGGCCAACCTCAGCAGTATAGTGAGACTCTCAGAAACCTAGGGCGACCCTATTTCAAAAACAAAAAATAAAAAAAAAGATTGGGATGTAGCTTACAGGTAAAATTCCCCTGGATTCAACCCCCAATACTACAAAATACATACATACATAAATTTCTGAGAAATAGGAGTTAAAATTGCATAAGACATAGTTTCCATGTATCATATTATTTGTGATTAATAAGTATAGCTCAGAATACAATCCTATTGATATTTTTTCTAAAGGTATATGAATGAAATTACAAATATTAAGAAGTCCTAAAATTGGCAACAAAAACATTATCAAACACAACCATTTCAAATGAACCACTCAAAAAATTATTTGTGGCTGGGCATGGTGGATCATGCTTGTAATCCCAGTACTTGGGAGGCTAAGACAGAAGGATCCAGGTTCGAGGCCAGCCTCAGCTACTTAGTGAGCTCCTCTGAAACTTTGTGAGACCCTGTTTCAAAATAAAAATAAAAAATAGGGCTTGCGGTGTAGCTCAGAGGTAGAAGGCCCCTTGGTTCCATCTCCAGTACTGCAAAAAAAAAAAAAAAAAAAAAATTATTTGTGAAATTTCTCTTTTCAAAGCACAAAGTGATTTAACTTTCAAAAATATATAGTTTCCCCAATTAATACTAGAAGATGTTTAAAACTCCACTCCAAAATCCCTTAAAAAGGTATTGAAGAGACATGTAAAAATCAAGTCATGACATGGAGAAAACTATTGAACACTAGGCTCCCCAAGCATTTTCCCTCAGGGAAAATGGGTAGAGTGCTTAAAATGATTTTTTCCATTAGGCACAGCAATGAATCAATTTGAAATTATTGAGTGGTCAATGTTATAACACAGAGGAATAATGTCCTGGAAGTCTCACTTAAATTACTGACATCAGATATTTGAAAATGAATGACTACAAAATCTACCCACAGGTAAGACACCATGTATGCAATTATTCTTTCAATTTCAACTAGGGAGACATGCTTTAAAAGCTTAAAATGAAAGGTTTTTTATTATTATTATTATACCATCCATTGTATGTATAATTGTACAATCATGGATACAGGGCCCTTCTTTTCTCTAATGATTGGAATTGTAAAGTGAGGGCCACCCTCACTCAGGAGTTCAGTACCGGCTAGAGACATAAGGTCAGCACACACTCTTGCCCAAAGATCTCTAAGGGTCCTCCAAGTCTCTCAGGACAAGTCCGCACTTTCTAACATATCTTTCAAAAACATCTGGTATCAATACACAGTGGCATTTAGATTTGAGCCAAGGTGCTGAACAAAACGTACTCAATCCTCTCTACTCCCTTGTCCTTGGACCCTTTCTTTGTGTACCTGCCCAACGGCTACCCTTTCTGTATGTCTGTCTGTCCAATTCCACAGATCCTCTTAGAGTTTATCTCTACCACGATCACTCCAGCCACCCCAACTATCCAGGACTACTTCTCTTCCGGGGTCCTCCTAAATTTACTTCCATTTACCAAACATTATCTTGTGTTGTTATTTTTCTTGATACTTATTCACCTACCATTTCCATGACAAGGGCATGAATAGGACATCCATCCATCCATCAAATGTCCCCTGAATTCCTAGTATGTGCACACCGCCTGGTCTTCTGTAGAGAGAGTCTAGCAGTGAGCAAATCAGACAAAGACACAGTCTGCTTGGGTGACTGATGTTTTTGTTATTCAGATAAGCATTTGGTTGAGAACAAAATTACTTAATGTCCACTAAGATAATTCCAGTTTCATGTAATAGAAAATCTTCACCCCAAACTGGGCAAAAATAATTTGGACATTTGCCACATCTCAGGGGAAGTTTGGCAATAAGGTAGCTCTAAGGTAGGATAGAAAAAATAAAATAAATATGTAGAAAGGAGGCAAACACTAAACCGAACCTGAAAAGGAGGGAGGGCGAGGGAGTGGGGCGGGAATTGGGGAAGGGTTAAATGAGAAATGTGTGCATGTATGCCTTTACCAGCTTGTACCTAACAAAGATGTATGATTACAATGCACTGATTAAAAAATAAAAAATAAATTATGGTTGAAATTTAATATTCAAAAAAAGAAAGGAGGCATAAGGGGAGAACAAAGAAAAAAGTAAACCTTAATATGGAAGCCTGTGGCAAAGTTCTCCAATACTCTTATTACTCAGCCAGGCCTGTTAGACCCAAAAGTTTCTGAGGAATTTACAGGTCTTTGCTTATTCCCCTGAGCATTGTTGACTATCCTCAGGGAGGTATCTGTTGATTGGACAACAGAGGTCACACAAAAAGATCTAGAAAGGTGGTCAGATACCATACTAGAAATTCACTCACTTGTAAAATACTTTGAACTATAAATTATCCAACCTAGCAATAGTTAAGCAGGAGAGGTATCTGTTGGTGAGAGAACAGAGTAATCTCCTTGGTCACTGCTAGCCATCCCACCTATGAATAGTGTAAAAAAAAAAAAACAATCTCCTTACCCCAGCGCTGAGTAATCTAAATGAAAGAGTTATCTATTGATAAGACATCGAAGGCACCATCAGGACCAAGATGACCCAAACACCCTAAATCATCTTGCAATTACCAGACTAATGCCATCCTCACACACACCTCCTCCTGTCCACCCCTCCATGAAAGTCTCCTCTAAGAGAAGAGCCCTGCACCTCCAAGTGCATCTCTCCCTGGAGATAGCCCACATTCTCCCTTGAATGTGTGTTTTTTGCTTTACTAAATAAATCTTTATCTATGCCTTGGACTGGCTTGTGCTGAAATTCTTTTTTGTCCTGTGAAGCCAAGGATCGCACCAGTTGTGGGCTGCATTCTCCCCTCTCCTTGGACCCTTCACAGAATCAACCTCTCCTTGGTGCGTGTTCCACTTGCTTGCTGGTGTCTCACTGCTGCCCTGGGCTTTCTGAAGGTCCCAGGCTCAGGCTGGAATCAGGAGGACTGTAGCTGGTCCATCCTGGTCAACAGAAATAAAAAATAGACTGTGTCTTTCTGAATCTTAACAGCAAGAAATACTGTCTGTGAAGCCACCTAGTATAGATCCCTTTCTCTGTCATTGGCCCCAGTTGGGTTATGTGCCCCTCTTAACCAACTATCTGCAAGAGAACTTACTGTGAGATGGAATTAATCTGCCCTGCTCTGAGTCAGGTAGAGAGGGGAGGATACCCAAACAGAATCCAGTTCTGTTACAAAGGAAAAATATATAAACGAGTAGGCAGCCATATGGGCCTGCAACCACCTCCTAAGTACCAAGTAGGAGTAGGAAAGGAAGAAACACATGATAGTGAGTCACAGAGGAACGGGACAAGTACTGCAGGACAACAGAGCAGAGTGGTCCCCCGTGAGAGATGTTTAAGAGATGGGATGGCCAGGCCTGGACAGTGAAGTGAATGGTGCACCGAGAAGCATCCAAGATGACAGCCACATTTCTGTCTTGCCTGGAATTAGTCAGATGGGTATTGGGGCCATTTCTCAAGCTAGGAGACAGTGGGAGGAGACTAAGTGTTGAGGAAATCAAATGTTAATCCTAGTTCTGCACGTGTGTGTTAATCTTTTGAGACATTCAAAAAGCAAAGTCAATGAAACACCTGGATGTGCGAATCTGGAGACAGAGGAGCAATCAGAGCTGAAATGTAACCTTGTGGAACATCTGCACACTGAAGCCATCGAAGGGATGAGATTTTTCCAGACAGAGAAAGTGAAGGCTGAGAAAAGGAGATGGCTCAGGACTGGGTCTTGAGGAACTCCGATATCAAATGACCAAATAGAAAATAGAGCTGAGAAGGGGATGGAGAAAGAGTTGCTAGAAGGGAGTAACTTGCAGACTAACTGGGACAAGCACCTTTTCTCACTCCAACTACACCTCTAGTAACAGCTAGTACATGCCCTCGTCATGGGAAACACTCAGAGTATATTTCTTTTTTTTTTTGTGGTACTGGGGATTGAACTCAGGGGCATTCTACCTCCGAGCTATACCCCCAGCCCTATTTTTTATTATTTATTTTGAAACAGGGTCTCACTAAGTTGCAGAGTGCCTCACTAGGTAGCTGAGGCTGGCCGGGAACCTGGATCCTCCGGTCTCAGCCTCCCAAATGCTGGGATTACAAGCGTGCGCCACCACGCCCGGCCTTATTTTTTATTCTTTATTTTGAGACAGGGTCTCACTAAGTTGTGGAGTGCCTCACTAGGTAGCCGAGGCTGGCTGCGAACCCGGATCCTCTGGTCTCAGCCTCCCAAATGCTGGAATTACAAGTATGCACCACCACACCTGGCTCTCAGAGTATATTTCTTGATGAGTTACAATTACTCTTTTCATTCAAACACCACCAAGTAATGATCATCACAATCTGCATCTCTTAAAAAGAGACTACTATCCTCAACTTATCTCTAATACACAATTTAATGGTTCATTTTTCCCATGTATGTTGCAGCCATAAAATATTGCACACATTTGTCAGGCATGGTGGTGCACACCTGTAATCCCAATTCTTGGGAGGCTGAGACAAGAGGATTGCAGGTTCAAGAACAGCCTCAACAATGTGGAGAGACTCTCGACAAACTTGTGAGACTCTGTTTTAAAAAGCAAAAATAAAAAAAGTGCTGGGGGTACAACTTGTAGATAGAATGACCCTGGGTTCAATGTGGAAAGAAAGAAAGGAGGAAGGAAGGAAGGAAGGAAGGAAGGAAGGAAGGAAGGAAGGAAGGAAGGAAGGAGCGAGCGCATCTGATGCATACTTGGTTTGTTTCACCAGGCAGACAGTATACTACCTGTTGGCCATGGCCAGCTCTTAGAGTCTCTTCATTCCCAAGGTGATAGCACAATATTCTGCTCATAGTCATCTTCCAGCAGGTACATTTTCAATTTAATTAAATTGACTCTGACACTTTCCATATATTCATGATACCCTTAATTCTAGGTATTGTATAGTTTTACCCCTATTGCATTAAGTGTAGATTCAGGCCTATCTTATGTTGCTGTAAAAATATCTAAGATGAGGAAGCAAGCAATCTGTTTCTCATTCATACCCATCACATTCCCAAGGTCAAAATTATCAAAAGGCATTTTTTACTAACTATGCTTTTGCCATTTAATCTGCTGCTCCTCATTATTTTTCTAATAGAATGGTTAATAATTTACCAAGTACAAAAATGAAGATTGCGATTTCCAAGAAACATGCTTCCCTCCCTTTTTTAACCAGATAATTGCTAATAACATTAGACTGCTGTCAATCAAGCCACTCCTTTCTAATTTTATGCTTCCAGAATGCATGAGGATTCATTTGTTCTCTGTACTTTTAATGGCCAACATTTTAAATTAATTTTGGAAACTCAGTAAATGAGGACTGTAGTCTTAACCACCACCTGTGGTCATCCAGTGGATATCTGTCCACCTTGGGATTTCTAGCACTTGTGAACCTGCAGAATCCTATTAAGTCAAGGGGAAAATAAATGCCTATTCAAATGGGCAACACAGAAATAATGCCATGTGAATACTAAAAGGGAAATGTGTTCATGTCCATCAAGAGGAAAACAAAGGCATACCGTGGTCAATAATGAATAAAAGAGTTCATTAGCACCAATAGTAAATTGCCATAAAAACAGCCAAGCCAGAAATTCCAGAAGAGTTCTTTCCAAGCCTGCTGGAATTTCACAGCAATATCACTGACATTTGCAGCAGGAGGAGGGGGGGAATACTGGCCTGTACTTTGACCATTTGTGAGGACCCAAAATGAAAGAGTTGTGATAAGGCTTTGTGCCAACTTGTGCAATTCACCTGCTCTGTGACCTAAAGCAATTGTGCCTCCTGGGCTGCCAATTAGGCTGCCAATCAATCAGTAAAACCCATCTTGAGAACCTTCTGCAAATCCATGTGGAGAGGGGGTGAGGCTGCCATAGCCCCCTTTCCAATCTGGCGCCTTTCATTCCATTCCAAAGTCACTCGTCTTTGTCTCTGTACTAAAAGAAATGATTTCATGTCCAGTCCCTCCTTTAAAAAGTGACAGAACTCAATGATGCAATATTCATTAGTTCTTTCTGGCAACTCCATTTAGCTAATGGAAAATCAGGTACATTCATATGCAATTATTAGATATTGAAAAATGATAAAATGTCCAACTTTTATTTCTGCTGCACACCCATGCTCCCAGGTTTTACTGTACAAACACACACAGCTGCAATATGTCATTAGGCCTCTGCATAAGTGGCAAGTTTTCAGCTTGCTATATCCGTGTGTAGTGTGATAGGCAGCCAGAGGTTCAACTTCTTCATCATCTTAATTCTGCCCTGCTTTTCCCTGAAAAGCTGTATATATAGTATTACAAATTTGCCCAACATAGGGCAATGTTTTTTTAGAGAACAAAAAGGAAGAGGAAAGATGAATTTGTACTCTCTCTTTCTGCAAGGACACCTTCTCCTCTACTTGGACCTTAGAACTCCAGCTTCTTGATCCTTTTGGACTCTAGAACTAGCACCAGGGACCTCCTGGGTTCTCAGGCCTAGGGCTGGATGGAGAGCTTCACTGCTGGCTCCATGGATTCTGAGGTTTCTGGACTGGGAAGCCATTGGCCCCCCAGGCACTCTAGCTCACAGGTGACATGCTGTGGAACTTCTTAGTCTCCAAAATATTGTGAGCCAAATCCCCTAATAAATCTCTTCTTATTTCTCTCTTCCTCCTATTGATTCTGTTACTCCGGAGAGCCCTGGCTAACACAAACTCCTCCTTCCTTCCTTCCTCCCTCCCTCCCTTCCTTCCTCCCTTCCTTCCTTCCTTCCTTCTCTTTCTTTCTTCTTTTTTTTGTACTGGGGGTGGAAGCCAAGAAGAATCTACCTCTGAGCTACACCCCCAGCCCTTATTTTTTTTTTTAATTTTTATTTTTGAAACAGGGTTTCACTAAGTAGCTGAGGCTCGCCTCCAACCTACAACCCTGTCTCAGCCTTCCAAGTACTAGGATTACAGGAGTGCACCACCACACTTGGCAATACAAATATTTTCTTAACAAAAACACTAAAAGGCCAGTGCCTGGGAGAGAGGTCTGCACTGGTGGTTGACAGTGTTCACTGTGAGTCACCTGGATCACCTATGTGATGATCGGCAGCAATTTGAATCGTGTGTCAGAGTCTCACCCTCTTCATCTGTTGAATAGAGATAATACTGGAACTACTCAAGGTCTTGGATAAGGCGAAAGAAGAATAAAGTTTAATAGAGTGCCCGAAACCCAATCGCTGAGATAAATAATATTGTCAAGCAATATTTTTTGGACAACATTTTTTTTTTTTTTCGGTACTCGGGGTTGAACTCAGGGGCATTCTACCTCCGAGCTATACCCCCAGCCCTATTTTTTATTCTTTATTTTGAAACCGAGTCTCACTAAGTTGCGGAGTGCCTCACTAGGTAGCTGAGGCTGGCTGCCAACCCGGATCCTCCGGTCTCAGCCTCCCGAATGCTGGGATTACAAGCGCGTGCCACCACGCCCGGCTTGGACAATATTTTTTAAAAATTTAGCTGGTGTCAGGCATGGCATCACACACTTATAATCCCTGTACTTGGAAGGCTGCGACAGGATGATTGCCGGTTCAAAGCCAGCCTCAGCAATGTAGTGAGACCTTCACCAACTAAGCAAGATCCTGTTTCAAAATAAAAAGGGCTGGAAGTATATAGAGGTATAGTTCTGAGACAGAATACCCCTGGGTTCAATCCCCAGTGGGGGCGGGGGGGGGGATTAAACTGGTGATCTACAGCAACTTTTTTTTTGGCATCACTTTTGAGTTTTCATAGGAGTGAAAACAACTGTTTATCAGAAAGACTGAGTTTTGGGGCCCTCACTTGCCTCATGCTTGTCCTGACTGACAAACTCCTGCCTCCTGGTGTCCCCAGGAAGATCCGATGGACGGCGCGTACTGACCTCGGCCTGTGCAGCCTCTGCTCTGGCTTTCTGTGCTGGGCACCTCACACCCGGACCGCTTCCCACCTCCTGCGCCTGCGCCTGCGCCGGGAGCCTGGCTTGCTCGCTCGCTCGCTCACGCTGCCTGGGAGCTTCTCCCTTCAGGGAAGCATGCACAGCCCAAGATCCAGGCATGCAGAAATTCCAGAAACATAATGCCTCAGGGCATTATGTCCTCCACCCAAGAGGACAACAGCTGGTTAACAAATATCCCCATTCAATACAAAGAGCTTTCTTCTCATAAGCCACTGACTAGCAGGGAAGGAACAGGACAGAGTGAAGTGCCAGCCTTATGATCAAAATGTAAAAGGTTGCTAAAAATTCAGTAGCAAGATAGTGTAATGTGGTCTCTGTACTTGGGAAGCTGAGACAGGAGGATCACTGGTTTGAGGCCAGCCTCAGCAATTTAGCAAAACCTTCACCAACTTAGCAAGACTCTGTTTCCAAATAAAAATAAAGTAGAGCTGGGGGTGTGGTTCAGAAGTAGAACACCCCTGGTTTCAATCCCCAGTACCATATAATAATAATAATAATAATAATAATAATAATAATAATAATAATAAATAAAAATAAGATAAAATAAAAAATAATAAAATAAATAATAATATGTAAAGCTTACAGATGGTATGGAGACCCCGAAAGACCCCAAAATTGGTATGAAGATGATGTTAAGCATTTGGGATTCAGCAAATGTAAGAACAAGATTTCTTCTCAGAGCTTCCCTTATCTGACTACAAGCAGCAACTTCTGGGGAACACGGCTGCCATAAATTCCCTCTTTAGGGCAGCTTTTCCTCCCAGGAAGGAAACGAGGAATCAACCTATCATGAATTCCCTCTCCAGGGGAGTTTGATGGCAATGTGGAAGATGGAGAGGCCACTCACACCTGCATCAACATCATCACAATCTTCTTCATCTTCCTTTGTTTCCTAGAACCCATTCGTGTTTCCTAAAGAGCCCTATGTGGTCCTTCCATAGAGGCCTTTTCTCCCCAATTCCTTTTCCATCCTAAGTTAGGCATATAAGTCTCTTACTTTAACCATTTCTCATTTATCTGGCTATTTGTAAGCTCCTGAACACATACAAATAAACTCTTTTTTTTCCTACTGTTAATCTGTCTTTGGTTAGTTTAATTTGCAGGCCCCCAAGTAAGAAACATAAGACGAAAAAGGTTTTCTTCCTACGATTGTTTAGAAAATTATGATCATTTCAAACTACAATAGTTTGGTTTGCAGAAAGTGAAAGTCTTACGCTCCATATCCTAGCAACTCAATCTGAAAGTAAAGCTAGAAACCTAAGGGTCTTAGAATATAACAGAAGAAAAGGGGTAAAGAGAGAGAAGGAGGGAAGAGCTCTGTCTGATGTGAGATCAAGGGAAGTTTCAGCTTGCCAGCCGCTCTTCCCTCCACTCTCAATGCCTGAACACTTCCCTTAACAACAGATTACTCATTACCTATGAAAATTATGACTACAATGTTTTTGCAAAGCAGATAATGAGGTATAACCAAACATATTTGGCCCAAAACACACTTCTCTTCAGCCAAAAATTGCTTTTTTGCTTTCTTGTTAAGAGAGGAAAAACAAATCCAAATACGTGAAACCAAAAAAGGTCATGTGTGGTCTAATTAATTTGTTTCTCCAGTTCAACATCGTTTTTAAAAGAAAGCCATGCTAAGAGCATATATGGAATGCCCAGTTGTGTGTCTGTTGGAAGAGCTCTCTTATTTATATACCACGCCTTATGATGCAGAAAAACCTAAACGTGAACATTTTCTCTTCATAATCCTTCACACAGTGGAACAAGATTTTCATATCTTTCATCCGTGCCAGTTTCCCCTCACTCCTTCATTGAGCAAAGAACAGCTGACTCTCAGGGGGATTGGAGAGGCTGCCTGGAACCAAGATGTATGGGCACTGTGATTCATTTTGTATTTTGCTCCAAAGCCTCCACAAAAAAAGGACGTTATTTGGAAATAAATAATCTGGAGGATCAGGAACAGAAAATAGAGACCTCTGCTCCGCCAAAAGTGTGACATCTTCAGCCAGGAACCATGGCCCACACCTGTCATCCCAGTACTTGGGAGGTTGAGACAGAGGAATCGCAGGTTGGAGCTGGGCGTGGTGGCGCACACTTGTAATCCCAGTACTTGGGAGGCTGAGACAGGAGGATCCGGTTTCGCAGCCAGCCTCAGCTACTTAGTGAGGTCCTCTGCAACTTAGTGAGACCCTGTTTCAAAATAAAGAATAAAAAATAGGACTGGGGGACTAGCCTGGAGGTAGAATGCCCCTGGGTTCAATTCCCCAGTACCACAAAAAAAGGGAAGAAGAAGAATCCTAGGTTGGAAGCCACCCTTAGCAACTTAGCAAGACCCTGGTTTCAAAATAAAAAATAAATAGTAGTGTAGTTCAGAGGTAGAATCCCTGGGTTCAATCCCTAGTACAAAAAAAAAAAAGTGTGGCATCTTCTATTTCTTGATCCCTGTGATATTACCTAGGAGAACCCAGATTCATGTTAAGTGCCAGGCACTGAGCTGCTTTGTTCCACCTGGGACCTGGGCCTCAGCCCTCCCACAATGGCTTTCTGCCACTGCAGCCTCCACGATGATCACATCTGCCAGGCAGCCAGCATCACCTCGACTGCCCACAGACGCCACCCACGCGGGCATTAGCTTCATCCTATTTGCATATAAAACTCAGACCCTTCCCAGGCAGAAAACAGCAGTGAAAAGTGAGTGACAGGGAGGACTAGCGGGGTCGGCCCACTAGTGCAACCTTCCGGGAAATGAATGCAGGCTGTGGGCAAGGTGTTCTCCCTCCAAGTCAATTTCAACTTTTCACAACTGAAACTCCATGTACAGCTCAAGAAGAGAGTAAAAGATGAGCAAGATCTCTTTCTTTCCTTCAGCAAAGAACATATCCCATTAAGCGACATTAACTTAACATACAATGAATCCTGCTTAATGCTAAGTCAGACATTAAAAATACATAATTTTTTAAAAAGAGCAAAGAAACATTAGGTGCTAACAATGCTGTGTGAAACCCAGTAAATGGGTATTGGATTGTAAAGATGCATAAAAGTTCAACAAGCTTACCTACCTGAGCACAAAGTCACCTCTGAATAAAATATTAAACCATTTTACACCATGAAACATAAGCCATTCTAACATCATCGAAATCAGTTGTGGAGAAAGGTAGCTGGAAAAATCAGGTTTTAAAAACAAGTGATAAATTCAGTGCTTTTAGAGTTAGAGTCTGAAATGTAAGAAATTGGCTAGATTTTTAGAAGACCATATACCCACAGAGTAACTTGCATTTGTTACTTGACTCTCATGCTTTCAAATGCAGAATCTTCTTTCAACATTCTCAAAGTCCCTTATGAATATACTTCCAAGTATATTAAGGAATGGAGCAGCCAGCTTGCTCCTGACATGACACGCTCTGGTCAATGCAGTTAACCAGAAACCTCTTTCCTCTGCCCCTCACTGTTTAAATTCTTACTAGAGAATTCTTAAGGATAACATGTCAACCTTGGTCTTCCCCGGCGAATCCATCACACTGGGCATCTCAGCACTCTGAAAGCCAAGCAAAGATTTAGTTATGTAGTCATACTTATAAGGCCAACTTGGAGGTGGAGGCTAAGGCCACTCTCAGACCCCTTCTTCTCCCTTGCCTTATAGAGATAGAAATGCCTGCCTAACTAGTTAGGATCAGGCTTTTAAAAATGTGGAGGAGGTGGGCCATGCATGGTGGCATGCGCCTGTAATCACAGCACTGGAGAGGCTGAGACAGGAGGATCTTCTTGTCTCAGCCTCCTAAGTACTGGGATTATAGGCAAGTGCCACTATGCCCACCCAGTCTTTTTCTTTTAATTGCCAGTTGGTTTAAATATCTTCTCAAATCCCCAAAGCATCAGGTTCCATACTAATTGTTCTAATGTACCATAACTTTGCTCTGGCAACTTTTCAAAATGTCTGAGAGGTGTAGAAAAGACCAGTGAGCAGGCACAGCTCAGCATGATCGAGCACTGAACACTTGTCATGCATTACCAATTTCATCCTCAAAACAAACCTCCAAAGTAGATAGCAAATACTGTTATTTCACAGATGAAGAAACGGGATCAGAGATGTGAAGAGACCAGCCTCACATCGCCCAGCAAGGAAGGGACAGAATGAAGACTCACAGCTCCTCAGTACCCCATAGCTCATATCACACTGTAGTACATTGTATCTGTTTGCCACCTCCCCACCCCGCCCCTACCATTAATTCTGAAACACAAGTCAACTATGTTCTACAAATAAACTGTGTGTTTTGGGGGCTCCAGATAAGTAGGCAATGACAAGCTGAGGATGTTTGCTGATCTGTCCCTACTTTTCTATTTTCCCACTTAAGAAACCCAGCCAAGCCATCTGCTAATAATGTTAAGCAGCTACCTTATACATCTCCTTGGATGGTTACTGAAAAATAAAAGGATAGTGTCATTGAGGCACAGGAAGGTAATTGAGTTATAAACAGCTACAACAGAGAAAGGACCTGAACGTAGCACAGGCAGCATGGGGTACTGCACATGCAAGACTCCGGAAATTGCCACCATCCAGTCCACCTTGCAAACAAAGGCAAGCCGCTCTATTCTTTAAGTGTCACATAAGAGGGAACTGAGAATCAGCGAAGGCAGTACCCCCAGGAAGCTCAGACTTGTTGGAGAAACACAACTCTAACATTAAGGCCAGAAAATTATTTCAACATTATTAAGCACCAAATAATAGCATTTCAGCAACCCTGGGAGGCATGAGGAGGAAAAGTTGGTTAATCATTGGCCTCAGTATTCTAGTTCCTCCAAGATAATCATAAGAAAAGTGGAACTCTTGCCAGGAGGCAGCGGAAATTAGTTAGTGACACCTTTCAAAAGTGGCACCACTCAGCTGGAAACTTCCAACTCAATAAAGCCTAAAGCGCAACCTGTTGTGACTATCCAAATGGTCCATCTTCACCCTCCGTAAGAAGCATCCCAGCAAATAAAAGTTTCATTGGGGTTAAGCAATAAATATGTCAAGTTGGCAGCAGCCACTGTCTCTGTCCTGCCAATGAGGCCAATGAGTGTCTAGGTGGCCCATGATGGCAGAGTTTGTGCTTAGTTTCCTCCTGTGTCCCTGGTGCCCAGTGCATAAATGCCCATGCAGTAGGTGCTCAGGAAACAAGCAAGTGAACAAAGCCACCAATCAGATTAAAAGCTGTCATTAGGATAGGCGTGGTGGCACACGCTTGTAATCCCAGTACTTGGGAGGCTAAGGCAGGAGGTTTGCAGCCAGCCTCAGCTACTTACTGAGGCCCTCTGCAACTTAGTGAGACCCTGTTTCAAAATAAAGAATAAAAAATAGTGCTGGAGGTGGAGCTTGGAGGTAAATGCCCTTGGGTTTAAGCCCAGTACTGCAAAAAAAAAAAAAAAAAAAAAGCTGTTGTTGATATGGGGATGGTATGTGCTTCTGTAGGCTCTTCTTCCTTTGTTTTGTTTTGTTTTTTTGTTTGTTTGTTTGATATCCTACCTCTGAGCTACATCCCTAGCCCCATTTATTTATTTGTTTGTTTGTTTGTTTATTTATTTGTTTGTTATTTTGAAATAGGTTCTCACTAAGTTGCTCAGGGCCTCACTAAGTTGCAGAAACTGGTCTCAAATCTGTGATCCTCCTGTCTCAGTCTCCCAAGTACTGGGATTGCAGCTGTGCACCTACGCCCAGCTTGTAGGTTCTTATATTTTTTATGATCACCATTTCATTTCAAAAACCATGTCTGGAGCTTCTTGATCTCAGAAGTCTGAAGTCAGCAGCAATTTCTATCTTATATGGAAACCCAGAGTCACTGAAACAATTATTCTGGTGGGGAGAGGGAAGAGTTCCTTCAAGGGCAGTAGAACGAAAGAGGGAGACATTTCTCAGGGAAGCTAAGAATACAAAGGCCAGGGCATTGCTTCAATAGCCAGATCCCAGCCTCACCATGGTGCAGTCCAGGGGAGCCAAGACCTCAGAAGGAGGACTCTGGGATGCCTGAGGCCAGTTCAAAGTGAGGCACCCAGATTCCATTTTAGCCCTGATTCCAGCACTCCAGCCCCCCCAAAATCAGGCAGCCCAACAAAATGGGCATCTGCACCATACCCATGTTCTCCTCGGGACCAGGTGAGTCCCAGGAGACCTTTACACAGCACCCTAGGTGGAAGCAGGGGGAACAAGTGTCCCAATAATGGCCAAGTCTGAAATGACACCTACCCCTGCAGGATGAGAAAACTTGAGGAAAGATTGAAGAAAATTAAGAAATGCAGTCATTCTTCCACTTACGAAATTGTTAGATGGAGATTCCTGACTGCTACAGCCGTCTAGTTTACAAACTGCAAACAGTCATTGTAAAATACTCAGTTGGTGGTGAGTTTATTATCCACTGAGACAGGTGACTTAGTAAATATCATTTTGCAAGAAGCGCAGCCAGGCAGAGCTTTGCCGGGCTGTATGGATGCCAACACCAAGCCTACAGTGGGACAGGCCTGCAGACCCTTGGGCTCCAATTTAGAGCTCCGAGGAAGAATAATCCACACACAGCCAGATCTGCTGGTTTCTTCAGGCCCTTCCTCTTGTCTGCCTATTCAAATACATGTCACTTCCCCCCAGATCTTTTTTTTTTTAAGATTGAATCCAGGGATGCTCTACCAATGCTACTTCTTTTATTTTATATTTTGAGACAGAGTTTCCCTAAATTGCCCAGGCTGGTCTTAACCTGCAGTCCTCCTGCCTCAGCCTCCTGAGTAGCTGGGATTACAGGTGTGTGACACTGCGCCCAGCCAACTCCCCCAGATTTTAAATCCATTTCAGAGCTGAGATTAGTGACTCAATTTTGTAGCAATCGCACTTCCTAATGACCAGCACCCATTCTCTGCTACTGATAATAGCCAAATGCAAAAATAATTATAAGGAAAACAAAACAGTGATACTATGCTAGTCTGTTCTGCCAGGACATGAACTAGCTTATTTACATGGATCTATGAGGCAAAAACAAAAGAAACAAAAAAAATCCTCAGATCACCATTTCACAGAGACCGTTAGTGTTGGTCTCCATTTTATAGATGAAGAAAGAAAGACATAGATTTTTTTTTTTTTTTTTTTTTTTTTTTTTTTTTTTTTAGGGAGGTGGTACTGAGAATTGAACCCAAGAACATTCTACCTCCAAGTTATACCCCCAGCCCTATTTTTATATTTTATTTTTAAACACGATCTTGCTAGGTTGCTGAGGGTTTTGTTAAGTTGCTGAGGCTGGCCTTGAACATGTGATTCTCCTGTCTCAGTCTCCCAAGTACTGGAAATACAGGTGTGCACTACTGTACCCAGCCCTAGAATATTTTAAACCAGCCCATATAGACATAAATGGAGGATTGTAATCCAGGCAACCTGACTCATAATTTTTTCTTTTTCTATTATGGTAAAAACACTTGACATGAGACCTATCCTCTTAACAGATTGTGCACAATTCAGTATTGTTAATACAGGCACAATGGTGGATGGTAAATCTCCAGAATTTATGCATCGTGCTTTAGTAAAACTTTATACCAACTGATTAACAACTTCCCATTTCTACCTACCACAATTCTGTTTTCTGCTTCCATGAACTTGACTGTTTAGATACCTGATGAAAGTGAAATCACAGGATGTTTCTCCTTCTGTGACTGGCTGATTCTCTTGGTCTAATGTCTAGCCTTTCAGGTTGATCCATGTTGTCTCAAAGGGCAGGAGTTCTTTCCTTCTGAAGGCTGAATACTATTCTACTGTGCGTGCATGAATGTGTGCACACAAGGGCACAGCACATCTTCAGTACCCATTCATGTGTGGGTGGCCATGGAGGTCATTTGCCCATTTGGTCTATCATGAATAGTATTGCAGTGAATACAGAAATGCTAATATCTCTTTGAGATTCTGACTTCAAACCCAGAAGTGGAATTGCTACAGCATATAGTAATTTTATTCTTAATTTCCTAAAGAATCTCCATAGTGCTTTTTATAGTACAGCACCATTTTCCATTTCCACCCATGATGTGCAAGGGTTCCAATTTCTCAAAATCCTCTCCAGTAGGACTCTTTTGGCTCTCTTTTGATTTTGTGGTAACAGCCATCCTAATATGTGTGAGAGAATATCTCATTGTGATTTTGATTTGCATTTCCCTGATGACTGGAGACAAAGACCATCTTTCCATGTACCTTTTGGACATTTGTATGTCTTCTTTGAAGAAATTAAGTCCTTTGCTCATTTTTAATTAGGTTATTTAATCTTTTTTTCTTTCTTTTTTGCTATTAGGTTGTAGGGAGAGCCCATGCTTTTGACTATTACAGAATATTGCCTTAATAAATAGTTACAGATGTCCCAATTACTCATGGGTTTCCTTTCCATTGTTTCAGCTACTCAAGGTCAACCAAGGTCAAAAAATATTAAATGAGAAATATATTAAATGGGAAAATAAACAATTCATAATTTTTAAGTTGTCCACCATTCTAAGTAACATGTTGAAATCAAGTGTGAGTGTGCCCATGCACGCACACACATGTGACACTGGGGTACTGGAGATTGAACTCAGGGGCTTTCTACCCCCGAGCTATACACTCAGCCCCTGTTTTTAAAAACAGGGTTTCACTGAGGGTCTTGGTAAGTTTCTAAGGATGGCCTTGAACCTGCAATCCTCTTGTCTCAGCCTCTCAAGTACCGGGATCACAGGCATGCTTGAAATCTTGTTCTATTCCACTCCATCCTGCCTGGAATATGGAATATAACCCCAATAGATAAGAGAGGAATACTCTGTTAACAAACAAATAAGTGGTAGGTGTTCAAAAATGAACCCAGGTTTGGTGGAACACTCCCTCCAAATTACAGTGATCCAAAAGGCCCAATCTTGCCAAGTCCCCTGATGACCCAGTTTTACATCACTGGCGAGACTGCAACCTGGGGCCTGCCCAGTATCCCCATACTGTCTCTCTGCCTTATCCTCCCTTGCCCTCCGGTCCCTTTTCTCTGTCCAGGTCCATGCCTGTGCATATCAATGAAGGTAGCATTTCATTCTTCCTGCTAGGCCCAAGGCACTCTATTTGGGTGAATCCCAGGAGGGACTGGAGTAGAGGCAGGTCCGTTTGGAAGAGATATCATATCTATGGAAGGAAGAAGTAGTTCAAAATGTGTATATACTATTTTTATTTGAAAAACTATAAGTTACACATTGTTCTATAATATCAATCTATATGAAACACAGTAAAATTATACTGGTGGCAGAAAGCTTTGCAAGATTGATTTTTTTTTTTCTTTTTTGTGGTGGTATATTCTACTTCCAAGCTACCCCCAAAGATGGATCTTATTTTTTATTTTTGGAAATAAGGTCTCACTAAGTTGCTGAGAGCCTTACTAAATTGCTGAAGCTGGCTTCAAACCTGCAATCCTCCTGTTTTGGCCTCCCAAGTACTGGTATTGCAGGTGTGCACCACCAACCAGGGCAGGATTGGTGATTGTCAGAGATCAAGGAAGTAAGTTGTTGTGTGTGGTGCTGGGATTGAACCCAGGGCCTGAAGCATGCCAAGTGAGCATTCTACCACTGAGCTACATCCCCAGCCCAGGAAGTGGCTTTGATAATGAAAGATAACTTGCTTTATTTCCAAAATGCCTGTCCAAAGTGAGTCCTTATCTCAATCCCAATACAAGGTCTCCATGACTCAGGGAGGAAGGGGGGAAAGTGGGATGGGAAAGGGAAAAGGTTAAACAAGGGCATCATGTAAGCAAAGTCTTATTTACAGAAACTGCTCAATCTACCAGGGGAACTTTGGAGACAGTGTAGTTCTCAGTGGTGGTCCCCAGACCAGTAGCATCAGCATTACCTGACAATATGCTAGAAGGGCAAATTCCCAGACTCCACCCCAGACCTGCTGAATAGGATACTGCAGAGCAGAGGTCCTCCCGAGATGCTGAGGTGCACTGAAGAGAAGGGGTGGTGCATCTCAGCACTTGCCCTCAGCAGCTCGGGTCCTTATCAGTGGTAAGAGGTCCAGGGGGTGGGGGAGGTGCTTGGCTGTGTCCACTAGAAAACTATTACCCTCCCTTTTCCAAAGATGTCAGTGACATCAATGTGACTTGCCCAAAGCTACATAGCTGATCCCTGCCAGTGGTCAAGATTCAAATCTAGGTCCATTTGACTCAGGAACTTTTAACCAAAGTACTACACTGCTTCACAGTCAGCATGGGTGAAAAAGAATGAGACACATATACTCCTGCAACTGCAGGGGAGAGGGTCCCTCTTCTTCAACTAAACACCTTCATTGAATGAACCAGCTACTTAGGTTAAAGCATAAGTTAGAAATAAATAGATACTTCTCAAAAGTAGAAAAATAAATGGCCAGCAAATATATGAAAAAATGTTCAACATTATTACCAATCAGGGAAATGCAAATCAAAACTAACCTGAGAACCTGAGAGTTCACCTAACTCCAATTAGAATGGCAATCATCAAGAACATAAACAATAATAAATGCTGGTGAGGATGTGAGGAAAGAGGAACTTTTGTACACTGTTGGTGACATTGTAAATTAGTACAGCCACTATGGAGGAATGAAGGTTCCTTAAGACTAGGAATGGAACTACCATGTGACCTAGTCATACCACCCCTTAGTATCTTTCCAAAAGAATTGAAGTCCGAATTCTATAGAGATACATACATACCCATGTTTATAGCAGCACAATTCACAACAGTCAATCCATGGAACCTACTTAGATGTCTGTCAACAGATGAATGGATAATGAAAATCTGGCATATATACACACAATGGAATTTTACTCAGCCATAAAGAACAACAAAATTATGTAACTTATAGAAAAATGGATGGAACTAAAGAATATTTTATGGTAAGTAAGATCAGCCAGTCTCAGTAGGTGAAGGGTTGTTATGTTTTTTCTCATATGTGTAAGCTAGAGAAATAGCAAACAAATCAACTTGAGATAAATGAGGATGAAGACCATTAGAATAGCAGAAGGGGGTTGAGAATGGAAGGAGAGGTGGGGAGGGGAAAAATGAGGATTGAGGAAGGGAATAGCTCAAATAAGATTATATACATACAAGAAGGTTTCACTGCCAATCTCACTAACATGTTTGAGGAAGAAGAAGGGTGAGGAGGGTATATGGAGGGAAATACACCAAGTACTACTCTATACATGTATGTTTGTATCAGTTTAAATCTCACCATGATATATAATTACAATGCACCAACAAAAGTATTAAAAAAGCATCAATTACATAAATTCCCATAACACCCAGCCTAAGCAGTGTTAAAGCTATTCCTCTTGTTAAAGTGTGTCCTCATCTCTAAACCTAACAAATCAGCAGAGGCTGAATTTCTTTCTTAGAATTTTATGGCAATAGTGCATTCTAAATAAAATGTCTTTTTAAAAAATGGAAAAGCTTGCCTTCTAGTCCAATCTGTAGTGGTGTATATTTACATACTGATGAAAGCAAGCATATACAATGAAGATTATATAAATTTGTTTTGCAAGTAATCAAATAGAACTGCTTGAGAGAATCATGATCCACAGAAGGGTTTCTAAATAATAGCCTTCCTTTTTACCAATGTAGCAACAACTAGCAAAACTTGGGGAATAGCTGCTTCGTAAATGTGACTATTTGGTACAACTTATTTATATATCATCAAGTAACATGTAGTGTGCCGTTTCTCAATTTGCTGTCATAGGCAAGATTTATATTGCAGTTCATGGTTGTATAAATGTCTTACATTATTACTTAAAATTTTCTTTGTGTTACTAGGGATTGAACCCAGGAATATTCTACATCTGAGCTACAGTCCCAGCCCCAGCCCCATTTTATTATTTATTTCAAAACAGGGTTTTTGCTAAATGGTCAAAGCAGGTTTCCAAAACCTGCAATTCTCCCATCTCAGCCTCCCAAGTAACAAGATTATAGGCATGTGCCACCTTACCTGGCTTATTGCCTATAATTTTTTAAAAATCTACCAATTATAAAAAGAAAACAATGCTTACTATTAATTATATGTCCCAGTTAGAAGTTCAATAGAATTAGATTTTAGATGATTACAAAGTTTTTAGATATATTTCTGGGAGTCCATCTGCTTTCCATTTTAAAAAAAGAGTTCAGTAGAGCATGGTGGCACATTCTTGTAATCTCAGTACTTGAGAGGCTGAGACTGGAGGATTGCAGGTTTGCAGCCAACCTTAGCTACTTAGTGAGGCCCTCTGCAACTTAGTGAGATCCTGTTTCAAAATAAAGAATAAAAATAGAGCTGGGTGAGAGGTAGAATGTCCCTGGGTTCAATTCCCAGTAAAACACACACACACACACACACACACAGAGTCCATATAAGCTGGGTATGGGGGCAGATACTTGTAATACCACTATTTGGGATGCTGAGACAGAAGGATCACAAATTCAAGGCCAGCCTCAACAACTTAGTGAAACCCTATTTCAAAATAAAAAATAAAATAGAACTGAGGGTATAACTCAGAGGTAGAATGCCCCTGAGTTCAATCCCCAGTACAAAAATAATAAATAAATAAATAAATAAATAAATAAATAAATAAATAATAAATAAGGCTCGGAATGTAGCTTGGAAGTAGGAATGCCTCTGGGTTCAATCCTCAGTACAAAAAAAAAAAAAAAAGCCCATGCAATACGCAATACTCAAACATGGGAATTTAACCCTTGCTACTCAATGCTTGGTCCTTGGACCAGAAATATTTGCTTCTGTTGGAATTATTACAACTGTAGAATCTCAGATTCTACCCACATACCAATTCTGAATCTGCACTGAATTCTGACACCATTAACTTGGAACTGGATCCCAAGGCCAACACTTACCAGATGTGATTTAACCTTTGAGTTTCACAGTTCTCATCAGTAAATGAATATGATAATATAGATTTCTTCTGCAGAGATTTTCAGTGAAATTGAAATAAAAGAATGCACCAAAATGATGGCGATTCTGCAGTGTAACCCAAAGCACTCAATAAATATTAGCTATTACAATATTTTGGTCAAAACAATAAGCACATAAAAATCTTACCATGAAGATAATTTTTTGTTTCAGTCAATAGAATGAAACATCCTTCAAAAGAGCTCATGGCTGACACTGCCTTCAACGTTTGGAGAATACACCCTCAGATTTCATACTAATTTGTTAATGGATGATAGACCCAATATTGATCTGCTTAATGGCGATGTGTAACCTGAGAGTTTATCAAATTCTCTGGGCAGTGAAAGTAGATTTCCAGAAACAGCATTTAAGCTCTGTCTGATAGAAAAATACTTCTGTTTGCTGAAGAAATAAGGAGACTAAATTGGAAATGCTCCTACTGGCAGGCATGCATTCAGAAGAGAACTTCATTCATAGAATTCATATTTACATCTTTTCTTCAGAAACCCTAAAATATTGACTCGTATTTAAAGACACAACGTCGAGCCCACTTCAGCGAGACTCAAATGAAGCCCCATGGATAGCTTCATCACGTTGTTATGGCAACTTCGCAAACAATTGTCCTTTTTGTCACTGAACAATTGCTAATTTCCTTTCTTTGCAAGGAAGCTCCAGTTGCTTTCTTCGAAGGCTCATCCTGGTATCAAAAGAAACTGTGTGCAGTGGTAACAGAAGCACCCATGCAGTAACTTTTGAAAAAACAGTGTTTTTATTATTAGTCACGCTTTGCATTTCAACTTGTTTTCCCCCTCAGCAGGCCATTTGTGGTGGCCCCCATGTCTACCAGTTCTGCAGACTTTAGCAATAGTGGGATTGCTTGAGACTTTTCTTTCAAAAACCCAGGATTGCACAAAAGCCCTCAATCATGTGTAACTGAAAGAGAATTTTAGATGGAAGCATTCTGTTCTCTGGGTCCTTCACGTGTAGCTAACCACATCTACTGGATGAACAATAGAAAATCACGGAAGTTATATCTCTCATCTTTTCCAGAGTGTGGAAGAGCTATTTTAGCATTTTATTTTTGTAAGACTAAAATGGAATAATCTGTGAATATCAGATATTTCATGGTTAGAGCCATGCCTGGAACTCTAGAGGACCCATGAAGATGTTTAAAACAAAGACCTCACCGGATGTGGTGGTGCACTCCTATAATCCCACTATGTGGGAGGCTGAGACAGGAGGATCGCAAATTCGAGGCCAGCTTCAGCTACTTAGCAGGACCCTCTTTCAAAATAAGAAATAAAAAGGTCTGGGGAATGTAGCTTAGAGGAAGAATGCCCTGGGGTTCAATTCCCAGCACCACATTAAGATAAAATAACAAATTGATAAATAAAGACCTGTCTTTGTTCATTAGGTTCTCACATGGCATTTAGACATAACTAAATGCCATGTGAGAACCTCAGTTGAATCTTGGATTTTTTTTTAAAAAGCAGTTTATAATTGGGCATGGTGGTGCATGTTTGTAATCCCAGTACCTGAGAGGCTGAGACAGGAGGATCACAGACTCATGGCCAGCCTCAGCTACTTTGTGAGGCCCTCTGCAACTTAGTGAGACCTTGTTTCAAAATAAAGAATAAAAAATAGGGCTGAGGGTGTAGCTTGGAGGTAGAATGCCCCTGGGTTCAATTCCCAATACCACAAAAAATAAATAAATAAATAATAAAAAGCAGTTTATATATTGTTTTGTCAAAACAGTAAGAACAGAAAAATCTTATCATGAACATAGTTTTTTATTTTAGCCAAAAGAATGATACATTGTTGAAAACACTCGTGGATGACATTGTGATAAGTATTTTGGGGTAATGGAAGAAACTTTAATATAGGCAGCATATTAACTAATGATCTTAAATTAAGATTAAATGCTCCAAATAAAATAATTGCATGGTCTTGTAGGAGAATTTTCCTGTTATTAGGAGATGATTGCTAAACTATTTACTACAATGCCAACAACTAATTCTCAAGTGGTTTAAAAAGTTATATATATATATATATACACACACATATGTATATATGTGTGTGTGTGTGTGTGTGTGTAGAAGTATATATGTGTATGCATATACACATATATACACAAATGGGAACACACAATTATACATACACATAGAAAAAGAGATAAAGAAAGCAAATGTAGCAAAATGTTAACAAGTGGTATATTTAAATGAAGAGCCTAAGTCTGATCATTGTACTATTCTTGCAACCTTTCTGTTAATAATAAAATTAAAAATGGAGACATCTTTTATGATATAAAGCTTCAAATCAGACAGGAGAGAGAGAGAGAGAGAGAGAGAGAGAGAGAGAGAGAGAGAGAGAGAGAGAGAGAGAATATAATCTGAGAGTGTATAAAACCGTACAAAACTCTTTGGGGACCAAAATCTTCCACATTAGAGTCATCTCCATGGAGATATTTGACCCTAAATATATAAGCAGGTTTCCTTACACATAAGAACATACCTTTAAAATAATAGAAATAGACAAGACAGCTGCAGAAGCAGCAGAAATAGTCATGAAAGCAAGTGAAGAGAAAGGGATAGATACCATGGACTTGTCAGCTCAGATGATAAGTCTGTAGACAGGTGACTGGCAGGGCTGGGAACCCCAGCTTTCAACCAGGCATATGAACAGTGGCACCAATCAGGCGACCTCTCACTAAAGTGCCTGATCCCCTACAAGTGCTGAACTCATCAGTACAGAAGCTTTCTAAACAGCAGAAAAGATCTGACAAACCAATACTGTTTCCTGGACTCATCTTAATAATGGATGCAAATCTGACAAACATTCCTTCTATCATGCCTATTATTCCTGTCTCATTTTTAAATTTTAAAAAACTGATGAATCTACTTCTTATTTTGGATACATTCTTCAAAAATCTTTAATGCACAGTACAACGAACTGGCTGTGAAGGTAGTCTACCAGAAGTTGAAATGTCCCAGCTATTCAGCTGGGCACAGTGGCTCACACCTGTAATCCCAGCTACTAGGAAGCTGAGGCAACGATCTAGCCTGGGCAACTTAGTGAGACCCTGCCTCAAAATAAAAATTTGAGAAAGGACTAGGGACGAGGATTGGTGTTAGAGAGACCCTGGGTTCAATCCCCAGTACCAAGGAGAGGAAGGAAAAGTAGGAGGAGAAGAAGGGAAGAAAGGGGAGCGTGGTGGGGCCAGGTGCAGGGGGGAGGAAATGCACTGGGCATAAGAGAACAAATATCTACTATCCGAACTTTAACCCTTTCAGAATCTCAGTGCCCTCATCTGCAAAATAGAGAAAAAAATTTAACCTCACAGTCTTAATGTGTGTATTAAATTAGATAATGCTTTGGGGATAGGTTCAGAAACATTCTAGGTGCCATATAATTATCAGCTAATATTATTCATAAATCATTCCAATGAATCCACATTCACTCGTTTCCCCCAAATAAGACATAGAAACATTTGAAAGCTACATGTTGCCCAGGATTAAGGGTAAAAATACTAACACGTAAACATCTATGATTGCTGGTACCACATAGCATGGGGGAAAGCAGATCATAGACTGTGGAGGTTTAGAAACCTGTGTTAAACCCATTTCCCATTTGGGAAAAAAAAAAAAAAGTGCATCTCGCTCCCATGTTCATTTAATTTCACATAAACATTCTTTGAGACTGAAGCAAATCTGACTGTGATATTTCTTTTTGGAGTATATACAGTTGAAAACTTATTTACAAGAAAGTCAAACACAGGTTTGATCTTCTGCAATGAAATCTGGGCCTTTGATTGAGCAGCTGATATGAAAGAACTGTGGACAAAATACAGACACTGAAGCAAAAGTAAAAATCTTTCACCAGTCAGAATTTGCCTGAGATAAGGTGTGCCCAAAAGAGGCCTTGTCAATCAAACCATCTCCAGCTCAGGTTTCTGCACAAGACCTTGCGGTAGCATTATAGCAAAAAGACTTGCAGTTTGTCATTGTCACTGACTTTCCATTTATCATTCATGAAAACCCTTTAGGACTGTAATGCACAAGTTTTCTTAGGGTAAATGCTGAGCTACATGCATCACCAGCAAGTATTCTCGGGGCAAACAGGAAATGGGTTAAATCTCAAATTTCTTCTCTGTGCTGTGTGCTCTTGGCAAATACTTGAGGTCTTTCTGGATCCGTGTCCTCATCTGGAAAGTAAGAATAATAATAAATTCCCTGCGCTGAGATGACAAACCATGTACAATGCCTGCCATGCTGCTGCCACCGGGGAAATGGTGGCCATGCCACTCTCTTTCCAAACCTTGCTGCACAGGTAAGTTTATCTAATAACACAACACCATGTGAGTATCACCAAATCCAAAAATAACAATATTTTAGATAGCCTTCCATAGCTACCAAAAATATTACAGCTTCCAGCAACTACCTTTATAAACAAATTGATTTTTGTTTTTATTAGCTTTTTAATGGAAGTATAATACAAGCAGTAAAATGTGATAATTGTTTTTAAAGCACTAATCCGAAGTGCACAGCTTGATGAACATGTACATACGTATGTACATATCCACTAATCCTCCACCTAGGTCAAGACACAAAACATATCCAGTTCACTGGTGTGGAAGTGCACATCTGTAATCCCAGTACTAGAGAGGCTGAGATAAGAGCTCTGATCACAGGTTCAAGGTCAGCCTCAGCAACTTAGCAAGAGCCTGTTTCAAAACAAAAATAAATAAATAAAAAGGTTAGGGATGTAGCTCAGAGATGCAATGCCCCTGGGTTCAATCCCTAGTATGTATGTATGCACATTCTGCAGGTATATTCTAATAATATTCTATATTCTAATAATATTCTAGAGCCTGGGAATGCTGGAGATAGATATAGATATAGATATATAGATATAGATTAGCTATAGATATAGATATAGATATAGATATAGATATAGATATCCCAGGCAATGCTATCCCCATGGGAGCTATTCTTCTGAATTCTGCCACCAAAACTCAGCTTTTGCCTCTTCTTGAACCTTTGAATGCATAATGACACAATACATGATCTTTTCTTCCTTCGTATTTTTTGTGGTGTACAGTACGTGCACTTTTGAAAACACATTAAAACTTCCTGCATATTCCTGATGAAACATTCCTGGACTCTTCTAAGAATCTTTTTATGATTTTTCATTCGTTTGTTATTAGAAATCCCTTGTCTTGGTCTCATATTCTCTTGCTCTTTGTTTCAGGTCAATTTTCTAGACATGTTCTGAAATTAATGGACTGTAGCCAACCATCTTCCAGGAACTAAATGATCATGACTTGTGTTGTTCCACTAAAAGGGAAACATGGGTGTGGAAATTCAAGTGCATCCTCCAGAGGAGGAACGCACAAGTGGCTGCTGGGGCTGCTGTATAACCAGAGAGCACATTCCAATCTACGAGGCATAAATGTTCCCTGCAGGAATGGGGGAGCAAAAATCCAGTTGTGTGGCGTTTGGGGAAAAGATTACTTGGTAAACTCCATCGAGGCTAAAAGGGCAGAATTAGAGAAGCAGAAGAAGCAAGAAATCATGGGAAAATCTTCTGAAAATACAATAGGATTTTATGCCCAGGAAAACAAAGGCTACTTTTGCTAAACCAGGGACGAGAGCCTATAATGAAAGATGCAAAGACGAGTAAAGATGGGGCTACTATTTTGTCTCAGCTCTCAGCACAAAAAGTGAAGAAAGCAGAAACTCAGTAAGATAAATATTAATGAGTCCCTGGGAAGATCAAGAAACAGAATTAATAAGAAACAGGTAAAAAAGATGCTTATCCAATTTAAATATTTATAAATCAGAAGATCTCGGTGAGATTCATTTGAACAATATTCAACGGACCAGCTAAGGCAGGAAGCACTTCTGATACTTGATTTGGCGCAGAGACTTATGTACCGGAGAAATCTAAGCAGGCTGATTTAGTGTTAGAGATAAAGAAACCAAAAGCAGATCCAGGAAAAGGTGGGCTAGTTAGCTGATCCAACCTACCAGTCACAACTATAAATGAAATCATAAATCAGTCCACTGGCACCTTGAAGAAAATTACATGGTAAGGAATAGCCAAAGAGCTTAAAAAAAAAAAAATAGGACCTGGCAAAGCGACTTAATCCATTTTTTATGTGCTTAAGAAATCTGGGGGCAGGAATGGATGGCGGAGTTTAGGGGTCTTCACAGATGGCACCAGGCAACTCATCTGGACCTGTCTTGTTGCGACAATGACTGTCGCCTTCACCATTCCAGCAGAGAAAGGCAATTTCACTGCACACTTACAATGTGGGGACCAGACACGCTAGTTGTTCCCCCAGCACTAGCAGCATGCAGTTTAGTTGAAGCGTAAATACAGTCAGTGGCTCAGCAGTACAAACTCAATGTCACTTCAATGATGGTGAAAGGCACTGAGAATTCTGGAGCAAACTGGGAAAACAATGTGAGTGTGTGTCCAAATGCAATTAGCAGGATAGTTCAGACAGAACAAATGCTTTTATTCTTGAGTTGTTCATATAATTATGAAAAATAAGCTAGGCCTGGTGGACCATGCCTGTAATCTCAGTATTTGAAAAGCTGAGACAGGAGGATTGCAGGTTTGAGGCCAGCTTCAGCAACTTAGTGAGACCCTGTTTCAAAATAAAAAATAAAAAGGGTTAGAGTGTAGCTCAGAGTTAGAACACCCCGGGGTTGAATCCCCAGTACCAAAAAATTATTATTATTAAGAATAACATAAAAAGATGTGAAAACAAAGACCACTTTGTAAAGCATGGGAGCCTGAGCATGTTATCAGGTTCTGCTGAGACTGCTGAAAGGTTTCCCATTGTTCTCCAACCAGAATTCTTAGCCTGCTCAGTCTGACCTGTGCCCACCTCTCCCACTTCTCCCTTCTGGGCAAGCCAGCCACTCTGCCTTCTCTCAGTTCATCAAGACCTCCTACTGTTTTCACCACTAGGTCTTTGCACATACTGTTCTCCCCTTTGCTTACTTAATTTATTCATTCTTCAGCTTTCAACTCAAATCCCACTTTGCTGGGGAGGGACCTTCTATATTGTCCCAAGTCATACGATTCCCATTGTATTTATCCCAACAAAATTGCATTTCCTTCTCAGAAGCCTTTATTTTAAAACATAATTTTATACTCATCTTCAAAAAATTAATATATTCCTCCACCACCAGACAGTAAGCTCCAGAAGTGTGTGGACTGAGTGTTTTACGGGACTACATCTACAGCATCTCACCCGGTGCTGAGCACGGTGACTTTGGTAATGAAACTCGAAAACTAGGAATGTGTACAAATGTGCTCCTTTTGTAAAGGGGTGCCTGGCAAGGGTACCTCTCCAGCCTGGATATTATAATATTCTCTCCAGTTTTTCTTTCAAGTACACTGCCGAGAAACACTCTTTAATGAGGGCTTTGTTGACAGAGGTGTAAAAACACCAGGCAGAGAAAACTGGAAGCGTGGAGTCGTACATTTGCACATTACGTTTACCTCTGATGTGCTCCAAAATTTCATTTCGTGGTGATAATGAATCTGTGGGAAATTAGCATCCCATCATTCTTCACGGGAGACTGTTAGTGAAGGCTTTCGAAGGCACGTATCATGTAGAAAACAAAACAGGTTTCAGGTATCCGACTCCAAAATATCCTTCCAGCCTCAACAGCCTCATCTGCGCACCTCAGAGCCAGCAGAGCCTGGCTTTGGAGAGTGCCATGATATTAGAGAATAATATTTCATTCTAAGGCCAATCGCTGCCAGGAAATTTCTCCTTTTACCAAAATACTTATATGCTTATTTTATTGTTGTTGTTTTTGTTTTTTGGTACTAGAGATTGAACCCCAGGGCATTTTACCTCTGAGCTCTTTTTACTTATTTTTTAATTTTGAAACTGGGTCTTGCTGGTTGCTTAGAGTCCCATTACATTGCTGAGTCTGGCCTCAAACCTTCCATCCTCCTGTTTCAACCTCCCAAGTACTGGGATTACAGGCATGTACCATCATGCTTGGCAGATGTTTATGTTTTTAAATAGGAATTTGTAAGTTAATAACTAATCAGATCCCTGAAAGGGAGGCTTTCATACACCCAAGGTCACACAGAAATTCATGACCCAGCAGCTTCTAGAAGGTTCTGATTTCAGCCCATTGTTATTTCATTAGTTCGTTCATTCAGCAGATGAAGCCTAAATGCTAGGCACAGAGGAGACAAAGGTAAAGACATTGTTCTTGTCCTTGTGGAATTCATTAGCTGACAAGAGAAACCACCAATTGCCACTGTACATGGATATAATATTCTGACTTGAGAATTGAACATTCCTTTGGAAAGATCCCCAGGAGTGGTAGAGCTGGGTCAATAGTAGCATGTGATGGTTCTGTTCCCAGTGTTTGGGGGAGCCTCCACATTGATCTCGATAGTGGCTGTATTCATTTGCAGCCCCACCAACAATGTTTAAGGGTTCCTACCCATGTTTACAGCAGCAAAATCCACAATTGCTAAACCAAGGAACCAGCTTAGATGTCCATCAACAGATGAATAGATTATGAAACTATGCTATATATACACAGTGGAATTTTACTCAGCCATAAAGAAGAACAAAATAATGTAATTTGCAGGAAAATGGATGGAACCAAAGAACATTATGCTAAGTGAGATCAGCCAGTCTCAAAAAGTCAAGGGCCATGTGTTTCCTCTCATGTGTGGAAGCTAGAGAGAAACTGAGAAACAAAAGAAGCCTCAGGTGAAAGAGAGGAGACACCAGGAGGAGAGTGGAGAGGGAATTCTGGAGGGAAGTGGAGAGGGGAAAGGGAGACTTGGTGAAGGGCACAGCTCAAATAATGCTATGTTCCTATATAAAGTTACCAATACCAACTTCAATAATATGAGTAGGGAGGAGGCAGGGGCAGGATGGGATCCAGAGGGAAACCCACCAAGGGCTTCTATATTTCTATCACTCTGAATCTCGTTATGATGTATAATTACAATACACCAGTAAAAATATATTTAAAAAAAAAAAAAAAAAAAAAAAAGAACAACCGATTGCCATGTAACAGTGATTCAATGCTATTTGTCTCCTCAGCATGCCCTGGATTTTAGCTGTAGCTGTGCTGGACAGTTCCCAGGCCTGTGGCTGCTTCCCTCCTGCCTAGAGACTCCCTCTGCAGAGCTTGCTGGGCTAAGGTCAGGGCAGCCCAGAAGAGAGGAATGCGACTGTCAACCAGAGAGGTGTGGGAATGGTGACCAACGCCCACCCGCGTCCTTCAGAAGGACATCTCTGAGGTCAGTCTGCATTTTGTCCACCAGCTCCATAACGTAGCTTCTCCTCCCCAGTCTTTCCCACTCTGTTGCTGTTTCCTAAGATTACCCACCCATCTAATATTCTGCACCCAAATCCTTGTGACACGCATTACCATGTCCCTGAATGAATGGAGGCCGGGACTCTAAAGCCACAGTTGCAAAGGAGCATCATGGTCACTGTGTGTGTGGTCTTTGGTCTTGGTTTAGGGTTTTGTTTTTTGCTTTATCTCCTTGAAGATTGTGTTAAGTGTTGGGCGTGGGGAAGCAAAGCTGGGGCTTCCAGGTCAGAGCCAAACTGCTTTGTTAAATAAACAGAGATATGTATGTGGGAGGAAAGGAAGGATCAAGATGCAGAGAAGTCTAGGCTGGTGCACTTGTAGCCTGGGCAGGAAAAGAATGGAAAGGGGGAAATGGGAAGCAGCAGGTGGAAAGGTGGAAAAGATCTGGTTACTAGGGATAGCTTTTGGAAAGCTCATGTTGGGGTGGCATGCATAAAACCCCCTGAGCTCTCCCTAGGCTTACACTAGGCCCCATGTGCCTCCCAGGCTACTGGGGCCAGGCACGTGGGAGCAGTTTCAAAGTCACCTCTGTGACTCCAACCTGAGCTGGTGCCCCTGGGATCAGCTGCAGCTCACACAGATTCCCATCAAACAAAGAACAGCGAAGGAGATGTCAAAGAGCAAAGGAGGAGTGAGGTGTGGAGCCAGTGCTAGCACGCGCCAGGCTTTTTTGATGAAAACCATGACTTATTTACAAGTCATGCTTCCCAAGTATTTCCAATCAACATATATTAAGTCTAGTGTCCTCCCCTGAGATGCTTCTCTCTGTGCAGAGGTGGCGTCCGCATTGGAGCCCCAGCACTCAACATAGCACAGAGTGGTACTCAGGACATATTCATGAAAGAAAACTGGGAAGAGAAGGAGGAAGAGAGGGAATGCAATGTTCAATCAATGAGTCATCAATCAAAAGATTTTGACAATGATATAAATGCAGGATCAATGCATAGAACCCAGTAAATTAAGTCTTCAGAAGGATAAAGACAATAACATAATTCAAGCTATCCCTGGATACTGTTGGTTAAGGGCAGTTCTGGGAGCTGAGGAGTGGGTGGAGAGACTGCTATGTTCCCATTGAGGAGTAAAAAGAAAGACTTCTTTTTTGTTCAGAAACATCAGTGGGTGAGATGATGCTCTCTTGTTGGTAATGAGATATGGGCTTCCTTCCAGAAAGTAACAGAGATTCTTCCAGCAAATCCTGTGGCTTTGATGGGAGCGATGCTGAGAAAATACCTTCAGCCGAGCAGGAAGGAAGGAGAAATTTGAGGAAGGCATTTCAAGTTCTTCTCTGTTGCGTCTTTGATGTGCACAAAGGATTTAGTCCTAGAAGATGAAGACCTTATTCCTTTTCCTTTCTCCTGAGGGAAGCTTTGTTCTACATTTCCCTGTTGGGACATAATCTCCCAAAGAGGTGGTAGATAGTAAGGTGATTTCATTATCCAAGTATTCATTGCCCAAGTCCCATAGGCAGCAGGGTGCATGGAAAATCAAAAGTTATCAGAACACAAAAATATTTATCAAGGAGCTAGCCATTTAGAATGTTACCCCTGGTTTCCAAATTCCTTGACAATTGCAAATACCTCTATTACACTAAAAAGTCAATCAACCACCCAGAAAAATTGCAAATCCTCTAAAAGATACAGAAGTCAGTAACAGTGATCTGGGGGACAGACTCTAAGTATGAGCAAAGCTTTGGAAAAAAAAAAAAAAAAAAAAAGCTTTGCCCAGTTAAACTAGCTAACAGAGGAGAAGGACGACAACTAGTAGGAGAGATTGCATCTGGCCCTTTGAGAAGAAAATAATCCAAATATCAAAGGAGAAGATCCTTGGGAAGTTGACAAAGATAGAGCATTTTTCTCTTTGTTATGAACTTCTTGTTCATATTAAGCATGAAGTAAAAGATGTTGTTTTCAAGCTTTCATAAAATTTGTGTTGGAAAACTATGTCTCCCAAACTCCTGATTCATTCTTCATTTTAAACATTAGTTAAGAATTGTGATTATAACCTAAGTTTTTTTTTTTTTTTTTGCACTGGAGATTGAATCCAGGGACATTTTACCTCTGAGCTGCATCCCCAGTCCTTTTTTAAAATGTTTATTTTGAAACAGAGTCTTGCTAAGTTGCTGAAGCTGGCCTAGAACCTGCGATCCTGCTGTCTCAGCTTCCTAAGTACAGGAATTACAGGCAAGCACCACCAAAATAATTAGTGGCAAAATAATTAGGGAATACAGGCAAGCCCAACCTAAATAATTAGTGGGGGGGGGGGTGCTGGGGATTGAACTCAGAGGCACTCTACCTCTGAGCTTCATCCCCAGCTCTTTTTATTTTTTGTTTTGAAACAGGGTATCGCTAGGTTGCTGAGAGTCTTGCTATGTTGCTGAGGCTGTCCTTGAAGCTGTGATCCTACTGTCTCAACCTCCCAAGTAATGGGATTACAGGCATGCACCACCACACCCAGCAATAATTAATGATAATATAAAATTAAGGGTTCAAAAACTAATTTTAATTGGGCATGGTGGTACATATCTATAATCCCTATACTCGGGAGACTGAGACAAGAGGATCACAGGGTCCAAGCCAGCCTTAACAACTTAGTAAGACCCTGTTTCAAAATTAAAAAAAAAAAAAATAGGGCTGGAGTGTACTTAGAGACAGAACACCCCTGTGTTCGATCCCTAGTACCAAAAAATAAATAAAAATGTAACTAATTTCAGTGTAATTTTTCAAGCTAGTTCCAATCAACTCATTTGCTCCACTATTTACTTAAAAAAAAAAAAAAAAAAAAAAAACAGGTCCCTGCACTAAAGGATTTCACTTTCAGTTGTCTCTTTAGGTATCAATTATCCTTCATGAAGAAGACCTCGCCTACTCTTAAATCTGGCGACTTCTCTCACCCCTAAGTCACTACCTGAATCCAGACCCCCATCATTTCTCACTTGTGTCACTGCAAAGCCTCCCACTGCCCCTTCTCCTGGTCTACGGTCTCTAGATCTTCCTCTCCAGATGGGATCTTCCCAAATGCAACCTAGGGAGGTCACCCTGCATGGGGCCCGTCTGCCCTCGGAACATGCACTTCTCTGCAGATCTTACTCCATCCTTCAGGACTGAACCGCTTTCTGTGTGCAAGCCTATTCCCTCTCCAGCACCCTCAGTCCCTGCACCTGTGCAGGTGTCCTCTTCCTTCCCGCTTCTCATCATTATCATCCACACCTCTGGCTGTTGCCCCTGTCTGACACCTACTCAGATCCCACTGCTTAATTTAGAGATCGCTTCCTCCAGGAAGCCTTCCCAGATCACCTGGGTTAGGTATCCCTCCTTTACCACAGCATCTTGTACTGACTAACACTAATGAAGTCTTTATGACAAAATATTGTACCTCTCTCAAGGGTGACGGCAGAGATTGGGTTTGACATGGCAAGAGTCTCCAGTACCTTGTTCCACACCTGGCCCAGAGCAGCTGTCTAGTAAGTGCTTAATAAAGGGAATGAATGAATGTGTGAGTGAATGAATGAAGCACCAAGTAAGCTAAAGCAAAATGAATACTATGTCATGAAAGAAGTGAAGCCATGCAGTTAGGCAGAGACATTTAGAATCCAGTGGGTAAAGAATAGAAAAGTTAAGACATCAAAAATGTTCCCAGTGATAATTTCTGAGGAGTGAGATCAGGGGAATATGAGAAGGTAATTTCATTTGCTTGACATACTGAACAATTGTTTTACATTTCTATAAGTATGCATTACCACTATAATTTTTTTGTGTGTATGGTACTGGGAATTGAACCCAGGGGCATTCTACCTTTGAGCTACACCCCTAGCCCTTTTCTTTCTTTTTTTTTGAAACAGGGTCTCACTAAGTTGCTGAGGCTGGCCTCAAACCTGCAATCCTCCTGTCTCAGCCTCCCAAGTACTGAGATTACAGGCATGTACCACCACGCCTGGCTCCACTATAACTTTTAAACAATAAATTCTTGTAACCAAATGTTTACTATTGTTTTCAGATTACAAATGATAAGCTTCTAGTCACCTTCTTCTACTCCTTAATTTGAATATTTCTATATGGTTTTTTCCCCTAAATTGTTTAAAAATAGAAAAACTTAAAAACTATCAAAGACATAAAATGTTCTGGATATCTTAGCTTACTTGTGATGTGATGCTTATAAAGGATCTCAATTTTTTTTTTGTCTGCCATAGAACCTTAGAATATTCTAAATAAGAATGTATCTTGAGCCAGGCGTGGTGGCGCATGCTTGTAATCCCAGCATTTGGGAGGTTGAGACTGGAGGATCTGGGTTCTCGGCCAGCCTCAGCTGCTTAGTGAAGCCCTCCACAACTTAGTGAGACCCCGTTTCAAAATAAAGAATAAAAAATGGGGCTTGGGCTGTAGCTCGGAGGTAGAATGCCCCCGGGTTCCATCCCCAGTACCACAAAAAATAAAATAAAATAAAATGTATCTTGAGGATTTAATGTTAGTCCTTCAGTGAATTGAGGCTGGTTGGGGTAGAATAGGGTACATGGGAGATAAAGGACCTTTCATGGTGCACCCTTCTGTACTGGTCAAATATTTTACATGAATTTATTATTTCATAATAAAAGAAAAGCTCATTAAATATGCAGAAGCGAATATTGGCAAGCATTTTATGAGGCTTTTAAAAACTACCTGACCACTCCTGGTACCTGTAAGATAGATACTATCTTCATTTTAAAGATGAAGAAACTGGAACTCTGATAAGTCCTATGACTTGTCCAAGGTCCTAGAATGAATTACACAAATCTGAGTTTAAGGCCAAGATGTATCTCTTTAAAAATGTAGTGCACAGTGTTTTGTTTTGCTTTATTAAACAGCAAATAGTGGTGTGCTTAGAGGATAAGTGCGGTACTTTAGAGATGGAGAGAGATTTATTTTCTTAGTTCAGGGCAGTAATAAAGCTTAGGGATAAAAAATAAATGCTTTCCTGGACTATGGTATCCAAAGAGAAATTATATTAGATGCCAAATGGAAAACAAATTTCCTTCTAACACTATTATTAGTATCGTAAGCATTATAATACTTCCTAAATATTATCCCTCAGCTTTGGCAATAATAAAGCCTTAGACATACAGCCTTGTACACAGGAAGCAATCAATACTTATTTTAAATTTGTTAAGATGTGAGTGTGTATGTATATTTATAGACATATATGTGCCTATGTTTTTCGTGAGTGTGTATTTGTTTTTTACAGAAAAAAAATATACCAAATTTTAACTGTTACCATACTAAATAAGAAAATTATAAATTTAAATTTCTCTGGAATTTTCTATATCTTTTAACTGCCTAAAATGAATATTTATTCTCTTTTATAGGAAAAAAGTAGGAATTATTCTAAAAGTTCAGGTGGCTCATTTTGAAGCCATAGTAACCATTTGTATTGAATCAGGAATCAACAAATTCATCAGTGGACCCGAGAGCCCAGAAATACATATGAAAATTCGATATATGACAGAGGTAGTGGCATCAATGTGTGCTGGAAAGGCAGAAGGTAGGAAGAGAAAATTCAACAAACGAATAGGGAAAAATCATTCTGCAAAATAGAAAAATACAATTTTGAGTCACTATCTCAAATCATACTCAAAAGTCAGTTATAAGCCAGGCGTAGTGGCACACGCCTATAATCCCAGTACTTGGGAGGCTGAGACAAGATTTGAGGACAGCCTCAACAATATAGCAAGACTCTCGGTAACTTAGCAAAAGCCTGTTTCAAAATGAAAAAAATTAAAAGGGCTGGGGGTGTAGCTCAGAGGTAGAATGCCCTGGCTTCAATCCCCAGTACCAAACAAACTGAAAGAATCAATTATAGATATATCAAGAATTCAAATGTCACAAGTCAAACTTTAAATTCTTGTAATATTGAGAGAGATTTGTTAAACAAAGGACAAAGAATGTTAATTATTAAAGAAAAAAAGTGATAAGTTCAACTTCATTAAAACCAAGAATTTCACCTGTAATCCCAGTACTTGGGAGGCTAAGACAGGAGGACTGAAGGTTTGAGGTCAGTGTATGGTAATTTAGTGAGCCCCTGCTTCAAATAAAAAGTAAAATATCTCCAGGGACTCAGGGATAGAACACCCCTGGTTCCAATCCCAGAACCACACACACAAAAAAAATTACGCTAAGTTCACCCTAAAGAAAGCGAACAAGCAACTTATGAACAGGAAGAAGATATTTGCAAAGATATGAGCACCAGCAGGTTATTATGAAAAATACAAAGAACTACAAATCAATAAGAGAAAGAAAACAATTCAACAGCAAAGTGAACAAAAGACATGAACAGACATTTCATTGAAAAGGAGTCATGTAGCTGAGCACGGTAGCGCTTGCCTGTAATCCAGGACTTGGGAGGCTCTTGTTTCAAAATAAAAACTAAAATAGGGCTAGTGGTGTAGCTCAAAGGTAGAATGTCCCTGGGTTCAACCCCCGCTAATCCCCCACATACAAAGGAGACATGTGACTAATTAATATAAAAAGATATTATCACTCTCATTATTGATCAGAGAACTACAGATCAATGCCAAAGTATCATTTTATGCCCATTTAGCTTACAAAGAGACCCAAGAATACCAAGTGTAGGAGTCAGTGTGGCTCAACAGGTGGGCTTACACCTTCTGAAGGCAGGGTAGATTGTTACACTTACATTGGAAAGTGATTCCTTTTAGCTCCTGAAGGTGAGCTTTCACGTACCTCCAACCCAGCAATTCTACTCCTGGGTGCACCTCCCAGAGAAAATCCCCACAGTAGCATTGCTCATGATAGTAGGAAACTGGAATCTACTGTTTCCAAATAAAAGTAAAATAGGGTTGGGGGTGTAGCTCAGAGGTAGAATGCCCCTGGGTTCAATCCCTAGTGCCACAAAAACCCCAAAGCCCTCTGCTACTTAGCTAATGCAACCCAGAGCTACACCTCTGGAACCACAGAAAGTCAAACAAAATCTCAACTAGCAGGGATTCCAGATTGCTCCTACCCCTCATTAAGAAGTGTATGTGTAGCCGGGCGTGGTGGCGCACGCTTGTAATCCCAGCATTCAGGAGGCTGAGACCGGAGGATCCGGGTTCGCGGCCAGCCTCAGCTACCTACTGAGGCACTCCGCAACTTAGTGAGACTCGGTTTCAAAATAAAGAATAAAAAATAGGGCTGGGGGTGCAGCTTGGAGGTAGAATGCCCATGAGTTCAATCCCCAGTACCGCAAAAAAAAAAAAAAAAAAAGAAGTGTGTGTGTGTGTGTGTGTGTGTGTGTGTGTGTGTGTGCACGTGTGTGTGTTGGGCAGAGGAAACCCGCCTTGACAGCTCATGAAAGACTGGAGCAAATGTCGGCTCCAAGGAGCAGAAGCTGCAAATGGTTAACAGCCTCATTCCCTGAAGGGCACCAGAAAGTCAAGTAAGCAATTCTTGACCTTTCAGAAGCTATTATGAGGAAAACATAAAGAAACAATTCTGCGGGCTTAATGAAGGAACGCTGGGAAAGTGTAATGGGCTATTTGTGCACATCTCAAAAGCATCCTGTAATTTGGCACAATTGGCATTCTGCTCCCCAGCATGGCCAAGCGGGGTGTTGCTACTTAGGCCCAAAGTGCCTTGGCAAAGCCCAGTCCCACCTCCATCCCTTCTCTAAAACCCGCGGTGTCTATGATTCAATTTCCAAGGCTTAAACATCAGTTGCTGGAATAAAACATGGCACAAGCTCGCTCATTTCCCCCTGAGTGCAAAAATATGTTTTAGGCTTCAATATATAAGCCTTATTTTGGTTTGGTTTGGCTTTTTTTTTCCCCTTGCTACAAATACAGAATTCTTTTTTTTTTTTTTCCTTTTAATAACATTTTCAGGCAATTTGTTCATTAGGTGGATGTAGCTCTTTGTGATTTTGGCAGGGGCTGGTGCAAGAGTGAAGTGGCCGAGTACTTCATTATCTTTAAAAATGGTTATTGGCCATGCTCAGTTCCCATATTTCATTCCCAATTTCATAAGGGCATTTAGTATGCAGGGCCTGTGCAGAAGATCATCAGCGACTACATTAGCACAATGGCTGTTTTAAGCCATAACAGTCTACCACGGAAATGATCCGTGGATTCCATAAGTCTACAAGGTCGGATACACTTACAAACAAAGATTTTTTCCATTCTTTTCCTCATTAGACTTCCCCTTTTTTCTGCTATTTAATATATGCAAAAATAATACCCAACACTAGGAAGAAAAATTCCCAAGTATGTTTAACTAAAGCTAAAAGAAGGCTGAGGAAATGATTTTTACCAAAGCAATAATTTTCCTTTAACCCTGGGCTGCAGCCTATCTTTCGATCCTAGAGAGTTTCTGTTTGGTCTATATTGCCTTCCAAATACATGAACAAGTGTGTGGCTGTGGAGATTGGATTTTCTAGGTTTTTTGTGGTAGTCCCGAGTTTGGAGGATTGTCACATGATTTAAATACAAAGTGGCTCTGTTGGCCATGAATGACTTGAATCTATTTCAGGTTCTCAATCAGGAAGTAGAACTGATAATCATGTATCTGGAAAGTGTGAGCACAATTTTACCAAGATTGGTAAAGCCATAGCCCAAAGCTGCAGTAGCCAGGTATGGTACTGTACACCTATAACCCCAGTACTCGGGAGGCTGACACAAGATGATCACAAGTTGGAAGACAGCATTAACACTTAAACAAGACTCTCAGCAACTTAGTGAGACTCTGATTCAAAATTAAAAAAAAAAAAAAAAACTACAGCTAGGCATATAGCTCAGAAGTAGAATGCCCTTGACTTCAGTCCCCAGCACCCCCCCCAAAAAAATTGCATGAAGTGAATTTAATGACAACAGAAACATTTCCTGGACAACTGTCACTGCTCATATTTGATTATATAACTGCTTACCAGAAGTACAGACTTGTCTTTCTCTTCTGACACCAGAAAATAAATTGTTTTCTTAGAAGTTGAATGTTCAAGTAAAAGGTATATCTTTGAAATGTTATCTACCAGGAACAGAGGAATGACCATAAGTGTTTATCATCTCTCCCTGCCAAGACCCAATAATGATAGTAAAAGAATAAACCCATTGGGAGGCTTGAAAAGGAGGATCGCAGGTTCACAGATAATCTCAACAACTTATCGAGGCCCTCTGTAACTTAGTGAGACCCTGTATCAAAAATAAATTATGCCTAGGGGTATAGCTCAGAGGTAGAATGCCCCTCTGTTCAATCCCCAATTCCATACACACACGCACACACACACACACACACACACACACACACACACACACACACAAAGAATAAACCCATAACCAAGGCAGGCATAGGGGAAGATCACCAATAAATGAGCCACCTCACCAATTTTCTTATGGAGCTTATTGGTGGTTGAAAGAGACCACATAGGAGAAAAGAGACAACTGGCAAGGAGCCACAGAGAAGATAGAATCAAGACGAGCAAAGTCTGCAGAAGTAGCAACGAGAAGGAGGTTTCAAAATGGCCTTTGGAATTTAGCCCCTTCCCTCATCTCCCCTTCCCACTCCTGCTTCAAATCATGCAGGACTTGGTTGTTGGGGCAACTGTGGCTTCCATATTTCCCTCCTACTTCCCTAAACAAGCAAAGGTAGGTTTTACCCTATTGCCACTACCTTCCAAACCCAGCATTTTACCCTCATGGTGAAAAACCAGATGACTCTTATTAAATGATGCTGCAATAACTGCCTGGAGAGGAGGGATGCTGGAATGGGAACATGTTTTTCCATATTACAGACTCCCAGATGTGGCATTTGGGAGCATCCAATCTAGAAACCAGCTCCCTGCCTTTTTTTTTTTTCTTTCTTTCTTTTGTACTGAGGATTGAACTCAGGAGTATTCTACCTCTGAGCTATACCGCCAGTACTTTCTATTTTTTATTTTGAAACAGAGTCTGGTTAAGTTGCTGAGGCTGGCCTTGAATCAGTGATCCTCCTATATCCAGCCTCCCTAGTACTGGGATTACAAACACGTGCCACCATGCCCAATTCTTCCTGCTTTTCTTGAAGTGAAATCATCTGAATAGTAATCCTGGCCTGTATCCTCAGAGCTCCCGGGAAGCCTGCCATCCACTGACCTAAGGGGACCACAATTATTGACTGTACTTGCTATTGTGGTCGTCGTCGTCATCATCATCATCATCAAACACTGACTGAGTGACATTCCTTCTTGAATCTCCCAAAGACATTGCAAACTCTTGCCCCAAACTGGACTCATCATGTCCTTCCCCAAATTCCTCCCTACATGGATCCTCTTCCAGTATTTCTTCTGAGAATGGACCTCCCAATCATCACAATGAACATTTGTAGAGTACTCTATGCCAGACACTGAGCAATCACATATATAACATAATTCATTTAAACCTCGCAGCAACCCTAGGTGAGAAGGTAAGACAGACTGAACCCACAAGGCTCCCTGTAAACATTTCAGGTCAACTGGCTAAGAGATCACTGAGGAGAGATTTGAATGTCTTTAAGATTGCAGTCAAGCTGGGCATGGTGGTGCACACCTATAATCCCACTACTTGGGAGACTGAGATAGGAGGATCGCAGGTTCTCAGCCAGCCTTGGCAACTTAGTGAAGCCCTCTGCAACTTAGTGAGACCCTTTTTCAAAATAAAATAGGGCTGAGGGTGTAGCCCAGAAAGAAAGAAAGAAAGAAAGAGAGATTGCAGTCATTTTTTATTATCTTTTTTCCTGATTCTAAATAATTTTTCTGATAATAAATTTCTGATTCTAAGCACATTTTTCAAGGAATTTGTGTGTGTGTGTGTGCCTAGGTTTATACTGTTTTACATGTACATTTTAGGCCCCTGAGTCTTAGAATCAGCCAGAACCCAATGACCAGACTTAAACCTGGAAGAAGAATCAGACTTCTGTGACAGTCCTCCTTGGCAGAGCTGAGGTCTGGCAAGCACGCGACAGAGCCAAGTGCAGACTGCCCTTACTCTGTGTGGGCACTGTCCGAAGTGCTTCACTTATGTTAACTCACTGATGTGTCAGGACTATGCAGAGAAACAGAACCCATCGGACAGGGAGAGAGAGCAGAGGGATTGGCTAATGCAATTATGCAAGACCACGAAGTCCCATAGTCCGCTGTCTACAAACTAAAGAAGCCTGAAAGCTAGGTGTATAATTCAGCCTAAACCCAAAGGCTTGAGAATGTGGGCCAAGTTGGAGTAGGGGTGAGACATGCATAGAATTTGAAGGCCAAGAACTGGGATCATTAATAGCCTATGACTGATCATAGGAAAAGATGGATGCCCACGCTCAAAAAAAACAGAAAATGTGCCCTTCCCTGGCCTTTTTGTTCTGTTTGGGCCCTCAGTAGATTGCATGATGCCTACCATGTTGGTGGGGGAGACCTTCTTGACTCCTTCTACCAATTCTTATGCTAATCTCTTCTGGAAACAGCCTCACGAACACAACCATAAATAATGAGTTACCAGCAATCTGGGTATTCTGTAACCCGTCGAGTTGAACATAAAATTCAGTTACACTCAACCTATCCTACACTTCATCTGTTTAATAGATGAGGACAGTGAGGCACAGGATAGTTCAGTGACCTGCCATACCAAGCTGAAGTGACTCCGCTGTCAACCACACAGCACTCTCTTGGGTGGTTACAAAGCCCATGCCATTAACGAGTTGCTGTGATCTGGGGGTAGTAGCTACCACCGTAATCCTAGCACTTGGAAGGCCACATAGGAGGATTGAAGGTCCATGACCAGCCTCAGCAACTCAACAAGGCATTCAGCAACTTAGAGAGACCCTGTTTCAAAATAAAAAATAAAATAGGGCTGGGAGTATAGCTCTGAAGTAGAATGCCCCTGGTTTCAACCCCCAGTCCCCCCCCTCCTGCATACACACGCACAGAGAAAAGGAGTTACTGTGAAAGTTTCAGGTATGTGATATAATTGTGGTTATGTTATTTTAAATGTGTGTTCTCCTCAAACACAGAATTACCGTATAATTTAGCAATTTCTCTTCTGGGAACACACCCACAAGAACTAAGAGCAGAGACTTGAGCAGATACTTGCACACCAGCACACCAGCATCCTTGCTCCTAGGAGTATTACTTGCAACAGGCAAGAGGTAGATGTAACCTGAGTGCCCATCAATGGCTGAGTGAATAAAAAAAGTAAAAAACATGTGGTGTATGCATACAATGGAATATTCCTCAGCCTTTAAAAGGAAGGAAGTTCTGACCACACGCTACAACATAGATGAACCTTGAGGACATGATGCTGAATGAAATAAACCAGTCACAAAAAGATAAATACTGAAAGATTCCACCAGTGTAGGAAATACCTACACTGGTGAAATTAGTAGAGACAGAAAGTGCAGTGGCTAGGGGCTGAGAAGAACAGAAAGTTAGAGCCTACATGGTACAGAATTTCAGTTTTGGAAAATAAAAATTCTGGAGACAGATGCTGACATCAGGATGTACAAAAATATAGATGTACTTAACGGCACTAAAATATGCACTTAAAAGTGGCCAAATGGGAAGTTTTATGTTATGTAGATTTTACCACAATAAAAGAAAAAAGCATACCAAAAATAAATCTGTAATAATTTTAAGTGTATGCTTATCTGTTAGAAATGAGATCTGAAGTATTAATTAGTGAAAGAATATGCTATCTGAAATATACTTTAAAATGATCTGGTGAATATAATTACTAATTACCAGTTAAAATAAAATTTAAAACAATAATTTAGAAATGGAAATAATAAGCCGGGTGTGGTGGCGCACACTTGTAATCCCAGCATTTGGGAGGCTGAGACCAGAGTATCCAGGTTCGAGGTCAGCCTCAGCTACCTAGTGAGGCACTCCGCAACTTAGTGAGACCCGGTTTCAAAATAAAGAATAAAAAATAGGGCTCGGAGGTAGAATGCCCCTGAGTTCAATCCCCAGTACCGCAAAAAAAAAAAAAGAAAGAAAGAAATGGAAATAATAATAATATAGTATGTGGAGAATGTAAGGGAAATTCGGGGTTGGAGTTGGGGATGAAACAAGCGAGTCCAAATGTAGACTGTGGTTGAAACCAGGTGATGGTCTACAGAGGCGCAGGACATGATTCTGTCTACTTTGCAAATGCTTGGAGATTTCTGTGAAGGAAATCTCCATCTCATCCCAGTTGAGTGTAGGACAGCCAGTGCCCTCCTGTTTCTTGATGCTTCAGATAGGGACAGGAGCATGGAGAGAGGGTCCCCCGCAAAGGCCCCTCCCTCCACATGTGCCACTGTTGTTCACGCTCACGACCTTCACTATCAGCAGTGATTGCAAGAGCTACAGGGGTGAAAACTAACTCTTTCTGAACTACTATCTACAGAAATCCCAAAAGAAAAATGCTGGAGAAGGCACGAGACATCAAGAGAATCTTACCTATGAGCTACACCCACATCCAAGCTACCCACTATGTAACAAAAGAATCATAAATTATAAATTAAGATGTCTTGTTTCTCCAGTGCATTCTGGAATACTGAGAGTGGGGGCTTTCCTATAGATAATGACACACACACATATATATCCATCCACACATCTACCTGGGACAAGCAAACTACAATGCTTTACTGGCCACCCTGAGAGATTTCTCCCCTGCTGTTTCATTTATGCGCAGTTCGACAAGCATTTACCAAAGACTTACTAGGTATAAATTATAGCACAGGACTTGGTGCTAGGTGATACAGGGACCCACATAGTTGATAGGAAGACTATTTTAAGCAAAAAACATTTGAGATTCAACTGAAGCAGAAAGAAGCCTTGGTGGAGGTCTCCTTATCTGATTAAACACAGAAACTTCTGGAAAGGTAGCTGTCATAAATCCCTCTTCAGGGCAGCTTTGTTCCCAGGAGGGAGAGAGAGAGAGACAGACATAAATCCCCTCTCTAGGGGAGTTTATACCAGTCAGAAAGACAGAGAAGACCTCTTGCATTTGCATAAACAAACATTGTCACAAACCTTATCTCAAGGATTTGTTCTTTTAAAAACTCCTTTGTTTTTACTAGAGAAAATTCATCTCATAGAAGCAAGGTCTCCCCACCTCTCCTTCTACTTTTTTTTTTTTTCTTTTTGGCACTGGAGATTGAACCCAGGGACATTCTACCTCTGAGCTACATCCTCACCCTTTTTATTTTGAATCAGAGGCTGAGAACCTGCTATCCTCCTGTCTCAGCCTCTCACATACTGGAATTGCAGGTGTGTACTCCCTTATAAAGGTTAAAAAGGTTAGAAATCCCCTATCTTTAGCTGCTTGGAAAGACAATTTTTTTTCTGTGAATTCCCCCGTATATACAAGAATAAAAATTTGCTTTTCCTCTTGCAAATCTGTTTATTGTCTGTTTAATTTGCAGGTTCCCAAGTACTGAACATATAGGTTAGAAGTTTTTCAACAGTGGTTAAGACAGAAAAACTCTTGCTCTTATGAAAGCAACCAGGGAATACACGGAGAAAGAGGAAGTACACAAATAAATAAATACTTGCTGATTGTAATTATTGCCATAAACCAAATATCAGACGGATCAGCGTGAGCTGCCAATCACCCTCACCAACTAAAATGTCCTGATCGTCCCTGGAGACAGGTTCTGGCACCTAGGGCCCCAACGAGGTAGGCAGGGCTGCTTTAAAGCAACATTTATATGCAGCAAGGAAGGGAAGAGTGTCTAACATTGCGTGACTCCAGTATTCTTAGAATTCTGTCTGGCACCGCTTATTGAGGACTTGGATTTATTTTCTCTAAAGGATAGTGAATTTTATATCATCCTCGAGGAAATGCAGTATTTAACGTTAACCTTATTACAAGAAGGATTCCTGGAAAGATATAATAGAATCCAACAGTTGGCGGCTTCGAGCTGGAGGTCACTCTAATTAAGAAAGTAAAGAGTAAATGGAATGCAAACAATCCTATTTCACACTAAACAATCCAACGTGAGGAATCATTTTAACATAATGACTCCAGGGCAGATTACATTCTCAACTGCACAAACTCAGCCCCCGGTGGTCTCCACCGCAGACACTGATGCAGAGCTAGAAACAGTTTGGAGGCCTAGAGGCCGGTGAAATAAATTGTGTGAATCAATTTAAAATGCAGCCAGATGTTTTTGACTCTGCAAATAACAAGACACAGGATGGGAGAGAGAAAAATCCACAGAAAGCCTTTGTGGCAGAAGACTGGCAGAGGAAGTTCCAAAGTCAGCCACGACTGGTCAGCACATCCTCTTTTCATATCTTGCTATCCTTTTATGGTAGTCCCTTCTTATCTGCAGTTTTGCTTTCTGCTGTTTCAGCTTCCCATAGACAAGCACAGTCTGAAATTATTAACTGGGGGACTCCAGAAATAATCAATTATGGATTGTAAATTGCATGTCATTCTGAATCGCGTGATGAAATGTCACATTGTCCAGCTCCTCCCCTCCTGGGGTGAGAATCTTCTCTCTGCACAGTATGGCCTCGCTGTATACTCTACCCACCCGTTAGTCACTTGGTATCTAGCTTAGTGATCAGATCTACTGTCTCAGAATCAGGATGTTCTTGTTCAAGTACTTCTCACTTAATAATGGCCTCAAAGACTGGCAACTTGCAAATGCCAGAAATAAATTGTAACGTGCTTTAAGTGAAAAGGTAAAAATATATATCAGGTAAGAATGTACAGGAAAAAACACAGCATAGATAAGGTTCCAGTACTACTCAAGGCTTCAGACTTCCTCTGGAGTCTTGGAATATAACCTCATAGATAAGGGGGACTACTGCATTCCATTAAGGGAAAATGCATACCACTAAATTCTTTCATTTGACAAGCATTTCAGAAGGTCTTCTTACTTTATTTATTTTATTTTATTTTACTGGGAATTTAACCCAGGGGCATTCTTCCTCAGAGATACATCCCCTAGCACTTTTTTATTTTTAATTTTGAAACAGTATCTCACTAAGTTGCTGAAGATGGTGTTGAACCTGGGATCCTCCTGTTTCAGCTTCCCCCTGAGGGATTACAGGTATGCACCACCATGCCTTCTAATTTTAAAGAACTCTGAGGAAAACAAACATGGATTGACCTAAATTTGGACTTCCAGAAGCTCAAATTTTAGTTGAAAGAGAAATGATATGTGCACCTACAAGATTAAACTACGGAAGATGTCCCAGAAATGTGAAAAAAGTTGCCTACAGGAATTTATTGAAACATTATTGTACTTTTTAAAAAACTGTTCTAAACATTGAATAGTTAAAAATGATATTTTGCTTTAAAAGTACTTGCTAATAATGACAAAATAGTTTAAAACTATAAAAAAGAGAAAATATTTAAGCACTTGAAAAATTATTGGGTAAAATATTAAGTAAGCAGGTAACCAAATATCTACAGTATCATTTCATTTCTACATGAAAAGAAAAATATATTTACATTGTAGTAGGGAGAGAAAAATATTTATCAAATATTAACAATGTTTATCTCCTCAGTATAATTATGAATGCTGTCTTTACTTTCTTTTTACATTTTCTCCTCATCTCTATATTCCACAATAAGCATACATAGCTTATATAACTAAAAAAGGAAAAATATTAAAATAAGGCTTTCAAAGAAGAAAGGTTCCTCTACAACACAGAGAAATTCAGAAGAAGAGAATGTGAATCCAGATGGAAATGGAACTCCAGGAATGGAGGGGAGGAGATGGCAATGGAGCTGGTCAATGGAGGAGGAAGAGAAGATTTTTTAGCTTTTTCGAAGCTAGAAGATGTAATACTGATTTCTGTCACCAAATTTCTCACTATTCCCACTGTGTGGCCTGGCTCTAGGAGAAATTAGTCAGCACACAGTATTAGCAGGTTCTGCATCCATGTATTCAACCAACTACATACAGAAATTATTTTCAAAATGCATCTGTATTTCCAGACATGGTGGTACGCACACCTGTAATCCCAGTACTTGGGATGCTGAGAACAGGAAGAGCACAGGTTCAAGGTCAGCCTCAACAACTTAGTGACACCCTAAGCAACTTAGCACTTAGCAAGACTGTGCTTCAAATTAAAAAAAAAAAAAAAAATACAAAGGGCTGTGGGTGGTGCACACCTGTAATCCTAGTAATTGAGAGGCTGAGATAGGTGGATTATAGGTTTTTTGTCCAGCCTCAGTAATTTAGTGAGAATCTATTTCAAAATTAAAAAATAAAAAGGGCTAGGAGTATGTCTCAGAGTTAGAATGCCTCTGGGTTCAATCCCTAGCACCACAAAATAAATAATAAAAATTTTTAAAAACTAAAATAAAATGAAACACATCTATACCAAATATTTAGACTCTTTTTTTCTTGTCATCATTCCCTAACCAATACAGTATAACAACTACTTATAGTTCTTATATTGTTAGGTATGAATTTTTTTTTCAATACTGGGGATTTAACTCAGGGGACATTCTACCTCCGAGCTACACCCCCAATCTTATTTTTTATTCTTTATTTTGAAACAGTGTTTCACTAGGTTTCGGAGTGCCTCACTAGGTAGCTGAGGCTGGTGGCAAACCCAGATCCTACGTTCTCAGCCTCCCAAATGCTGGGATTACAAGTGTGTCCCACCATGCCCGGCTGTGATGATTTTTTTTTTTTTTTTTTTTTTTTTTTTTGCGGTACTGGGGATTGAACTCAGGGCCATTCTACCTCCGAGCTACACCCCCAGCCCTATTTTTTATTCTTTATTTTGAAACCAAGTCTCACTAAGTTGCGGAGTGCCTCACTAGGTAGCTGAGGCTGGCCGCGAACCCGGATCCTCTGGTTTCAGCCTCCCGAATGCTGGGATTACAAGCGTGCGCCACCACGCCCGGCTGGCTGTGATGATTTTAAAATACAGGAAGATGATTCCATTTTGTCTTGCTGGCTGTTCTTGCAGCCAGCTCTATTAGTATTCATTAGGTTGTATATGACAGAAAAACTCAACTGTATGTTAACAAGAATAACTGAAAAATCAAGGTGTAGGACGTCCGGGAAGATGGCGACGGAGTGAGACACGTCTCAAGAGGCGCTGTGAGCTCGATTCAAATCAGTCGTGGAACCAGCTTTTTGAAAGAAGAAAAAAGCAACAAAAGGGTGAAAAACGCTGCGAAAACTGGAATACAGCTGAGCAGAACCTGGAAGGCCGACCAGGGAGAGCAAAGAAGCCCGTCTCCGTGGCCCCGGCGCCACACCACCAGGCAGAACCCGCCAGTGAGCTGGCCCCGGCGTGGAGTCTACTAAGAAAGAAATATACAACAACCCTCTGCACCCCACCGGCCAGAGCTGAAGTGAGCGACTCCTGAACTCCTCATCCTAGCCAGGCGGCATTTCGAGGCACCTTCGACAGAGACCGGAACGCGTGGTACGACCAGCTTAAGCCCGCGCAGGCCCATCCCAGCTCACCTCTCCCCGCAGAGCCGGAGCAGAGATAACTGCACTGCAGAGCTTGAATCCAAACTGCCGCAGGAACAGCTTCTCGACAGAAGGAAGGAGAAGCAAATCAGCTCAAAAGTGAGTAAAGAAACGGGCAGCTGGCCGGAATCTAAGGAGCAGACCAGGGAGAACGGGGGAGCCGGCACGTGCACAGCAGTAGCAGCCGCCGCCATCTTGTTGGCCGCCCACAGCAGCAAAAATCTGCCCAAAAGATCTGCAGAGGCCAAACCAGGTCTGTTCTTACAAACTTGCAGGGATTTTTATTTTGCTTCTTGCTGACGTTTCTTGTTTTCTGGGGTTTTTTGCTTTGTTTTGTTCCGTTTTTACTCTGTTTTCACTTTGCATTGCTTCAATTTATGTATGTTTGTTCGGAGGATTGGTTGCTTTTTAGCTTTTGCTAGATCCTAGAAGTCAACACCTGAAACCCACCAAAGACACCAATAGAGCAGGCAGAAGAAATACCAGAGTAATTGCAACTCAGTACAAGATACCATTCA
>PVLC010008369.1:0-58764 GCA_004027655.1 Graphiurus murinus | reverse complement strand
TGCTGCTTTGCTTTTCTTTCCTTCCATCAAGAAACTGCTTTTGCAGCAGTTTTGATTCAAGCTCTGCTGAGCAGTTGATCGCTGCTCTGGCTCTGGAGGGATAGGTGAGCTGGGGTGGTCCCGAGGGGGCTTATACTGGTCTTCCCACAAGTTCCAGTCACTGTGGAAGGTGCGGGGACATGCTGCCTGTTTAGGATGTGGAGTTCTGGAGTCACTTATTCCACGCCTGGTCGCTGGGTGCGAAGTGGTGTTAGTCATAAAATAGCCTCTTACTGTATCACTTAATTTTAATTCCTTGCTCAGCTCTATCTTCAGCATTTTTTTACTTTTTATTTATTTATTTATAATTTTTATCATTTACTTCTATATTTCCTAGAACATCTCTCCTGGCACAAAGTAAAGATGTGGTTAATACTTGTAAAATAAATGAATAAATTATAGCCTGTTTTCCTAGTGTAAGGTTCAATAATATGCCCCAATTCTCCCCTCTATTAATTCTTGGGTGAAATTTTTTTTTTAATTTTTTTTTTCAGTACTGGGAATTGAACTCAGGGGCATTCTACCACCGAGCCATACCCCCAGCCCTATTTTTTATTCTTTATTTTGAAACCGGGTCTCACTAAGTTGCAGAGTGCCTCACTAGGTAGCTGAGGCTGGCCTTGAACCCGGATCTTCTGGTCTCAGCCTCCCAAATGCTGGGATTACAAGCGTGCACCACCACGCCCGGCTCGGGTGAAATTTTTTGATGTCTGGCAGTCATACATTTTGAATTGAACAAGAGTTTCTGTCTGGATATAGGTCCATTTGTGTTTTAAGAATAATGTGGTAACTCATTTCCTGAAGTTCTTGGTGATACAGGGACTGCCATGTGGGAATTTTGTATGCACTTACCACAAGACCATGGTTTATAGCACTCATTGGAATACAAAAGAAAATTACGGAAAGTGACTGGCTGCAGGGGCCTTGACACTCTGCCTCAGAACTCTGGGGGGGAAGGGGGGACCTTTGAAAAAGCGTCTGCACATATTAATTGCCCTGTCATGCACTTCCCCAAGTAACTAATTTGAGAAGGAAAAAAAAGTTCCAATTTCTTTATAACTGTATAACTAATATTTTTGCCTTATTATATATAGCAGGCCAGAATATCATTGTGTGTGACAAAATCTGTGTGTGTGACACAAAACACAGTAGGAGAGATAAACAAGCTTATCTCTTTTTATCTAGGCAACTCATTGGATTTTAATGCATATGTCCTTATATGTGCTATTACTACATGATGAAATTGACTCAGCCTAATATCCTGGTTTTATAGTACAGCATGAGCCAGGCATGGCCCACACGAAACAGGAGGATCACAGGTTTGAGGCTAGTCTCTGCAAGTAATGAGACTCATTAACCTGGCAAGACCCTGTTTCCAAATAAAAATTAAAAACAATAGGGCTGAATGTGTAGTTTGGAGGTAGAATGCCCAGGGTTCAATCACCAGTGTCACAAAAAAAAAGTACAACATGTAGAATAAAAGGGATGCTAGAAATATTTTGTCCACTTTTCTTTACACACAAGAACAGGGTTCCAGAGGAGTAGGAGTTGCATCCCTTCCCCCAAATTCTATAAGTTCATAGCTGAAATGTAGTAGAGCAAGTGTTAATGTTATAGACATGTAAGCACACTTTAATTTGCTCATTAACATATTAAAAGTGACATTCCATACCCAATCTAGTAATTTTGATATAAAATATATTCAATTAATGAAGGGATTTCTCTCTACCTTGTGTATTAGTCAATTTGTTCTGTGACATAGAATTTAATCATACCCACAAATCCTACATATATCAGGAATCTGTATTCTGCCTCTATGCCAACCTTGATTTTAGTTTAATAGTTCCTAAGTTACAGTGCAGGTCAAGCCATTTCTCCCTTCTGTGACTTAGGTTCTCCATCAGAGAAAGAGTTCATTAGCAACTGCACCAAGTTTTACACATGTAAGAGCCACATGCAGAGATATTTTCATGCCAAGTGTTTCCAGGGACTAGTCAAAAGTTATGAATGGAAAAATGCTTATGTGGCATATTTCTCCCACCCACCTTGCTTATATGTAACTCAATTCTCTAAGGAACGTTGATATTATTAATAAAAGTTATGAACTCTCAAGAGGATACGAAAGGCCAAGATGCTTAGGCAGAGGCTTCTTAACTATACAGATGGCTGGAAAGATCCCTGGCAAAATACAAAGTTATTTTTGAATACTACTAACACATTAGAGAATTTTAATTTGCACAGTCTAATTTTAAAAGTTATAAATGTCTAGTGATAACTTTTAATAAAAAGACAATGGAAAAATCAAGAAGATTAAATAACCGTCTTTATGCAACAAGGCAATAAAGAGCCATCCTATGAGCTAGTACTAGGCCCTGAACCCAGAGGCATACCTCTGAGCTACACTCCCCAGCCCAATCTTTATTTTTTCTTTCGCAACAGGGTCTCATTAGGTTGATGAGAGTCTTACTGCTTGCTGAGGCTGCATTGAACCTGCAATCCTCCTACCTCAGTTTCTCAAGTACTGGGATTATAGGCATGTGCCACCATGCCTGGCTAGATTCTTATTTCTTAAAAATTCCTCATTACTCAACAGGTCCAGAAATGCATGTAAGCTTTTTACATGCCAAAGTAATAACTTGCCTGAAGGTGTGTTTTGAAATGAATTATGGGAATTTGACCTGATAAGTATGTGGAGTTGCCTCTTTGTGGAAAACTGAAATAAGTAAATAGACCCATTCATTCTCCAACCAAGGCAGCACTCCTCAATGCCGCTGAGAACTCATATAGCCACACACAGGCTGAAAGACAGCTGTAAATATTGGTGCGGTCCCTCAGAAGTCATTTTTATAAAGTCTACTTGATTCGCTGGAAAGTTTCAGAAAATATACCAGGTGCAAAGCACTGTGCTATGATGCTGAAAATAAGATATAAATTGCCTCAGAGATTCACAGATAAATCAACAATGATAATACATTGTACACATATGGGCTTTTGTTTTGGGGGGAGGTTTTGTTCATTTGTTTGTTTGTTTTGTTTTGGAGCTAGTTATTAAACCTAGGGGCATTCTACCTCTGAGTACATCCATGTCCTTTTTTTATCCTGAAACAGGGTCTTACTACAGACCCTGAAACTGGCCTTGAGCCTTTGATCCTCCCCTCTTAGCCTCCCAAGTACAGGAATTACAGGCATGCAACACCACACTCATCTATTGCTAGGTATTTATACAAGGGGAAATCACACAGAGATAATAAGAAAAGGCACATAGCATTTGGGCCGAGTTTTGATGGATGAATAGGAGCTCACCTAACAGTAAGAAGAAGGAACATATGAACAAAGCCTAGACCACAATGAGATGCACACCTTATCTACTGGTTGAGTGGGTGTTTGAGCAAGCACTATGATATGCTCTTCATTGAGTTCCCAAGCAGGGGGAGGTACTGCAGATAGCAATCAAATGCGGTCCCTACACCAGAGACCTCGCCTGCACTCAGCTGCCTGGAGGGAAGCAGAAAGCGCTCTTCTCCTACCCTGGATAAGAGTGACACACACAAGGACACTCAATCACCCCAGGCAGGGTTTAGGACTGAGAGGAACAGGAGGGGAAGGGAAACCGCGGGCCTCCTTTATGAGTCAACAAGGTATGGCTCTGCTGGCCCTACCTGGTGCCATCAGTGATTCTCCTAAATCTCTTCTTTCTTCTCATCTTCTTAACAGCCTTCTCTCCAAACACAGAAGCTCACCCCCAACTCTTTGGGCTCCCAACACACCAAAATCTCACAGCCGACTTTACCCTAGATTATCTTTGCTCTCAAACTGTACTTTTTCCCCCCAAAAAATCTTCCATGCTTTCAACTACAGCAAATTCAGCATGATATTAAGAGGACAATGATAACAAATGCTGCAGAGAACATGGAGAATAGAAACTGTTGGTAGAATTGTACATTAGTACAACCACTATGGAAATCAGTATTTTTTTCAAAAGATTTAAAATTATAATACTATAGTGATACATGCATATCCATGTTTATAACAGCACAATTCGCAATAGCCAAATAATGGAACCAATCTAGGTATTTGATGAAAATGTGATATGTCAACAAGTGTGTATACACATATAAAGTGGGATTTTACTCAGCCATAAATAACAGAATTGTGTCTTTTTCAGGAAAATGGATAAAACTAGAGCATATCATGCTAATTGAGATCAGCCAGTCTCATAAAGTCAATGGCTGAATGTTTTCTGTCATACATGGAAGCTAAATAGAAAATAGGAAGCAAAAGGGACTTTAGATGATTGAGGAGAAAGACCAGTAGAATACTGGAAAGGAGAGGGGGCTGGGACAGGAAATAGAAGAACTTATGAAAGAAAGAGTTCAAATAACACCATTCCCATATATGAAGGGTCACTACCAATATCACTATGATGTATGGGGAGGGGTGGGTAGTGAGTGCTCCTGAAGGCAAACACGGACCTGTGTGCGTGTTTGTTTGTATGACTTTGAACCTTACTGTGATGTAAAATTACAATGCACCAATGAAAGGATTAAAAAGAGAAAGAGAAATGAGTGTAAGAACTATTCTCAAATCTCTCTGAAGACTAATCTTTGATTTTTTTATTTAATAGAACTATTTAACGAGAATTATAGTGTGTGTTTCTGGCAATTTAGAAGGGACACTTTAACATGTGGATTTGTTTTGATGATCCATATAGTCGACAACCAAGACACAGGCTCCACCACCATGTGGAAAGGTGGCCCTGGAAACAAAGAAAGGACACAAACATCCTTGGGATTTTCTAAGTTGCTCTCCTGCCCAAGAGAGAAGACAGCTTCTGATGTTGCATCTGCTCTATGGCTTATGGTGATCCCTGGGCACCATGAGCCAATCTGTCTCTCCATGAAGGGAAAGGCCCATTTAAGAAGGGCTATCATAAAGAGTGGGTAACATGGCTCAGTTCCCAGGTCATCCTTGACCATTTCCAACCCGAAACACAATGCTTCCATCCAAGGACTGATGGAAGCCAGCTCCATCAGTCAGAGAAGGCTCCTTCATCCCCCACCCAACCTGCTAGGTTCCTTGTCCCTCCCAGGCATTCCATAGATGTTCAGGGGAAGCTGCTCTAGAGTCTAGCATCTCCTCTCCTAACCCCTCACTAAGCTTAGCTACTGTCTCATCCTTTGATTCTTATAGATATCCAACCTGGCCTTCCCAGGAGGCCTTGGGTCCACAGGACCCTATCAGTGGTATGTTGATTTCCATATCTTCTTGGACACAGCCCTGAAAAAACCATCCCTGACTGAAATCCTACCCCAACTGGGCCTCCCCTAAATAGGACATTTAATTTGTGGAACTGTAGCACCAGGTCATCCTCAAGGCCTGAGTTAAACATCCACTGGTGAGCCTCATCCATATTCCAGGAGCTGTCCTGCAGTGGGGTACAACACACCTCTGCTGGGAAGCAAGGCTCCATAGGCAGCCATGACCAACAAACATCTCTCCAAACTGGAAGGAGCAGGATGCTGAAATGTCTTCACCTCTTTGTTTCTCCAGTTTCAGGAAAGTAGACAAAAGTAATCTCAAAGGGGTGACAGGAGTCTTATCAGCTGAAGAGGACTCCAGGAAACCTCAGCTGTTTTGCAGGCTCCTTGTTTATTTTCTGTGCAGTAACCCTGATAGCCCCCTCTGGGCTCACTTCCCTTCCTTGTAAACAACTGGCTCTAATTAAACTTTTCTGTTGGATAAAAGTATATAACCTTGAAGAGTTCGTAAAAATGGCCTCAATCCTAAGACTTAAAAAAGCTCATGGTCCTTCCATCAGGCCCTCAACAAGGTTAATTTATGTCATCGCTATCTTGCTCTGAAGGACTCTGGTTTCTTCACATCTGGACTCTGTCTAATCTCCATAGAACACTGTGGTGGTCTTGGCAGCTCAACACAAGTAGTGGTCTCTTAACTGTTTCCTGGCCAAAATGTCCAGGCTTTCAGACTTGATTTTCATGAAAGCTTTCCATTTTCCCCAAGACTGTGTCCTGGATTTTGCATGTTCTTTGACTCCAACACAGAGGAACTGTTTTGCTCCCCACACTGGGTGAATTCAAGGACAGACTGCGGACCCCTAGTGGAGAAGAGGGCAATTTTTTAAAAAGATTACATAAGAAGGAAAATTATGTAGGAAAATGTGTATGATGGAGAGCATATTTGCTAATCTGTGGTCATAACTAAAACTTAAAAAAAAATTAAATAGAGCTGGAGTGTTGCCACCTGCCTATAATCTCAGTACTTCAGAGTCTCAGACAGGAGGATCATAGGTTGGAGGCCAGCCTTGGCAGCTTAGCAAGACACTCAACAACATAGTGAGACCCTGTTTCAAAACTAAAAAAAAAAATGAATAAAAATGTTTGGGTGCCTCTGGGTTTAATCTCTAACACCCCCCAAAATTAAATTAAGTAGAATAAAATACCAAAGTATATTACGTTACTAATTGATGTGCACGTAAGAGTGTGTGTGTGTGTGTGTGTGTGTGTGTGTCCAGGGTGATCATTTAAGATGCAGTCAAAAGGGTTTAAACCTGCTATGCAGTGCCAAGGTATCTCAGCTCCACAACATTACCCTTTCCTAGCAGCGTGACTGTGAGCAAGTCCATTTTCTCCTCTGAATCTCTTTTCTCATCTGAAAATTGGGAAAAATATGTGGCCTACTTACCCCACAGGATTGTTGAGAAGACTCCAATAAGCTAATATGAGTGTAAGCCTAATACCAAAATTCTATACCAATCAAAATCCATTCCACAGACCAAAAAGGACCCACAGGGGATCCTCACATGTGACACTAAGTGGCACAAGGAAGAGAGCCTCAGGCCTAGGCTTGGTTTCAGGTCCTGTCATATCACTTCATTTATTCAGCAATATGTATCAGATAGCAACTACGCATCAGGGACTATTGTAGTGGCTGAGAATAAACAAGGTCCTTGTCCTTCTGTTGCTTTTAATTAGGGTGCCTAATTAAAATTTGCCTAATTAATAGAAAACAATAATTATCTAATTATTATATAATAATACAATTATAATTATTTAATGTTAATTGTATATTATATTAATAATATAAGCCGAGCATGGTGGCGCACATTTGTAAGGAGGTTCAAGACAGCCTCAGCAAGTAGTGAGATTCTCATTAGCCTAGTGAGACTCTGTTTCAAAATAAAAATAAAATAGGGCTGGAGGTACAGCTCAGAGGTAGAATGCTCTGAGGCTTAATCCCCAGTACAAAACTAATAATAGTAGTAATATATTATTGGCTATTGTTATATAATTATTGTTAATTTGCTTAATTAAAATAAGAAAAAGGTAGTATGTGAAATGATGTTAAATTCTGGGGAGTAATATGTATATGTTCATGCATCTGTTAGTTTTATCTAAGAGTCTACCCAAGTTTTTTTCAGTAATAAACTTTACTAAATTTGTTGTATGATTATGCTACTTTGGAGTAGTATGCTATGCAGGGTAGCCAAAGACCCTTTCTGCAAAGCATACCCACAGAAAGCTCTCACTTTAAGAGCCTTATGGGACAATCTGTCTTGGTCATGGCTCAGTTATGTCAGCATCAGGTTTAATAAAACTAGGCTCTGCATTAACAGGAAGGGCTTTAAACATATGGAATTTATTACCTGAATTCATGGTAAAAGCCAAAATATAAACAAGCTCAAGGCAGGTTTAGATAAATAGTACATGGGTAATAAATGTATAATGGCACTAAAGATTTTTAAAAGACATTATGCAAACTAAACTAAGGAGTCCTAGCTCCTGTGTGGTAAGCAACCTCCTTATTCTTCATCACCAACACTATATAACTGCTGTATTTTGATGTAAGTCCCACCTCTCAAGCTTGGGTGAATATTTTTAGCACCAAAGTCCAAACCAGAGAAGTAGATCATAGACCACCTGCAGCAGTAAAATAAACAAGGGCTGGGAAACCTAGGGGCTCACCCTTCAAGTTTTAACAACTCAGTTAACATTTCTAAGCTTACTTTCCTCTTTATAAAATTAGTCTCAGTGAACTTTGATGCCTCATGAAGCATAGGAAAAACTAAAACAGAAAACCCTGATCCTGCCTTTATTTGGGGAGAATCCAGGATGCTGTTGCCCTGATGCCTTATGAGGGAAAAATGTGCTTATGAGTAAACCTTGATCTTGGAGCATCTTGTGAATGCAGAGTTGGATTTGTCAGCACATGAGAAACAGAAAGTGAGACTTGCTTCTCCAGGGCAATGCATATTAGCCAAGCTAATAGGGATTTATATATATGTAAAAGGAAAATAAATTTTTACTAAAAATATGAAAAGCAAATCTATTCTACTATGATCTAAGGTCAGCCAACTATAGCATGTGGACCAGGTCTGTTGTGAGGCCTGCTTGTGTAAATAACTGGAGCCCAGCAATGCCACTAGTTCATCTACTGTCTGTTCTGCTCTTGAACCACAGTGGTACAGAGATGCTGTGGCCTGCAGTGCCTAAAATATTTAGATACAATCATGCCCCTTACAGAAAAAAGTTTCCCAAAGTCTGGATGAGCATATTTTTGTCAACACAACTAGTACATTTTCTCCTTGATGGAATAAATTAGAGTGAGAAGTTTGGTTAATGCGTTTTGATTAACAGAAGAGATGGGCTTCCTTAGATGATATTGAGTATTTCTCAGCTAAGTAAAAGACATAATCATCTATTACAGGGAGCATGGAACATCCACTGAACAAGGCCTTTTGGGCTGTGCTTGCATGGATACTGCCAATATTTGTTTATTTCTGTCTTTTGTTATCATGCCTCTTTTGCAGACTAATTCCCATCAGATCAGTACTTTCCCTATGTAGTATGAATAGAATCAGTCTTTTTTCCTCAATAAAGTCACATACCTGAATGAAATACTGATAGGACTCCATGAATGTACTCTAGATATGGACTCACGGTTCTTTCAAGTTGTAGTAAGGAGGTAGATAGGGTCAACATGCCAAGGCAGAATGATCAAAACCTCCTGAGGGACAATGAGATCAAACCTTCTGAGAGTTAACAAACATCTTGGTTGATGTTTGCAAGATTCCAGTTTTTCCTGGTGATAAGCAGACACTATCAAAATCCCAGACAACAACCTCAGCCACAAAGGATGAATAAGTTACCTGAACTGACCATGACCCTCAAAGAAGAGGCATGACCACTGACAATTTTAAAAAATCAATATGGTCTGGATATTACTGGGACCCCAGACTGAGAGAAGGAAATGCAAAGAAGGATATAAACCCCTGGAAAAGCCAGCCCCACATGGGTGCCCCTCCCTTTGGGTCTCAGTGTCTCTCTCTCTCTCTCTCTCTCTCTCTCTCACACACACACACACACACACACACACACACACACACACACACACACAATTGCATCACATATCACATCACATCACATGGAATTTGGAAAAGGAAGGCTTTGCTTGGACTGGGCTGCTCCCAGGTAGAGATCAGAAGGCATCCGCTGGGCACCAAAGCTGACCCAGGCCCTTAGGGTGACCTGCAGCTCTTTTTGGTAGATCCTGTGGGCTTTGGGAGAAGGCAATGTGCCATTGATGGGGTTCAGCCAAGGCCACTCAGAGTAGAGATCAGATGGCAGCTGCTGGACACTAAAGTCCCCACTGCCCTAAGGATGATCTGCCTCTTTTACTCTCCCACTCTCATTACAGTAAACTCCCTGCTCGCCTTTCTGGTGACTGCAAGTGTTGTTCCTCAAACTCCATCAGACACAAACCCAGTATGGAAACCATTGGTTTCAGTGGTAAAGGGTGACTACTCTTTGCAACACAGCAAATAGCTGAAAATCATGTGTAGCCACCTTATTGGTGTTATATTTAATCTTTTTCTTCCTCTTCAAAATTCCACTATCTGAGCTGGAGATGTAGCTCAGTGGTAATGTTTAGCTGGCATATACAAGAGCCTGTGTTCCATCTCCAACACCACAAATAATAAAAATAAATAATAAATAATTCCACCCCTAACTTGAGTCTTTTCCTCACCACATAGGCACCTTACCTTTCCCATTCTGAATTTTATTTCCCTGTGTATCACCATGCCTTTTCTTTTGTGCACATAAACTTAGCTTCTCCAAGCTTCTCTTAGTTATGTTCTATATTCCTCACAAAGAGTCTATGGCTAACCAAGCAAGGAAAGAAAGAGGAGAGAAAGAAAGAAAAACAGAGAAGAAAGATTATATAGTTAAATTTTATCCCTGCCATACTCCAAAATGTAAATTGCTATCCCTTCCATGTTGAAATGCTTAACTGCCCCCTCCATGTTGAAATGCTTAACTGCTAGTACCAGTGTTGCAGACTTAAAGATCAAGTCATACTAAAACAGGATGAGTCCCTAATCCAACATGACGGGTATATTTATAAGAAGATAGCCATGTGAAGAAAGAGACTTACAGGAGAATACCATGTGACAGCAAAAGCAAAAACTTGAAAGATGCACCTAAAGCAAGGAAAGTCAAAGGTTTAAAGGAAGGTTTTACAAGGAAAGTCAAAGGTATGTTCATACCAGAGGCTAGGAAGAATCATCATGAAAGGCTCCCGTACACATTTCTTTTTTTTTTGCGGGGTGTGGGGGGTACTGGGGATTGAACCCAGAAGCATTCTACCTTTGAGTTACATCCCCAGCCCTATTTCATTACTTATTTTGAAACAGAGTCTCACTAGGTTGATAAGAGTCTCACTACTTGCTGAGGCTGTCCTTGATCCTGCAATTCTCCTGTCTCAGCCTCCCAAGTTCTGGGATTACAAGCATGTGCCACCAAGCCTGGCTTCCTCTACACATTTCAACAAGATGATCTTGCCATTATCTTCCCCACCCCAGCTTCACTGTCAAGTAAAAATTGCATATATTTTTGGATTTCAAAGTGATGTTCTAATAAACAAACACATTGTAAAATGATTAAATTAAGATGATCAGCTTACATACTTATCTTTTTTGTGGTGAGAACACTTAAGATCTATTCTTAGCTGTTGTCAAATATATAATACATTATTTTAACTCTAGTCATTGTGATGTAACAAAAGAGCTTGAGAACTTATTCATCTTAAATGAAACCTGAGCCTGGGCAGAGTCACCATGGCAGCAAAGCCATTGTGTGGACAGCAGATAAGCTTGGAGAAACTAAAGATCCATGGCCCAAGATGTGAACTAGACCATAATGGTAGTGGCTCTAGTGTCTGGGCACCAGTGTGCACCGTGGCATATAGAGACAGAAAAGGAGCACAGCAGCTGAGCTGGCCCACTGTCATGGTAGCTCAGATGTCAGAGACACAGGCTTTTATGAAGAACAGCAAATATGGAATCTGCAGGATGGGCACACACAGCAAGGAAGTCCCCAAGACCCAAGGCAAGCTAGCATGTAGAGTGGTGGCTCTACTGCTGAAGGCATGAATACACACAATGTAGATGCAGATACAGGGTATGAAACATGGTTAGCTAAGAAGCTGGGGCTGAAATTCTGGCACATGCTGAGTGGGTCCAGGGTCCAGATACATGCAGGGTTTGGAAAGGTCCTGGGGCAGTTTGCCATTTCCTCCTTGCAGGGATGAGAGGAGTGCAGTGGCATCTCTCACTGAGGAAAGGGGGATTTATGTCAGGCATGGCTTTGGTAACCTCAGTGGCAAAAGATGCAGGTATCCTCTGCAGAGGAGACCTCTGGGGACTGTGGTGGCACCCTCTATGTGGCCAATCCTGTTAGACTGATAGATTGATTCCTGAGTTTCTAGCCAAGTTTAGACATCTCAGAATCTCCCCAGAAATCTCTTCTGTGAAGTTATTCTGGTTTTTGCTCACTTTTTGTTGCTGAAGTTTCTTTTGTTTTTGGTACTGGAGGTTGAACCCAGAGGCATTCTATCTCCAAGCTATACCCCAGCTGATTTTAGTGTTTATTTTGAAATAGGGTCTCACTAAGTTGCTGAGGATTGCCAATACTCCTGTCTCAATCTCCTGAGTCCTGTGATTATAGGTGTGGACCATCATGGCCAGTTTGTTGCAGTTTAATGGAGCCTTCAGCCCTTCAGGGGTCATATCTGTTCATTGATAGCTACCTTCTTGGTTTTTTATGGCGGGGTGAAGACTAGTTCTACCATCTTGTCTAAGGCACCCCCTCCCCACTGTCATCTTGATTTTTACACTTCCAGTCCTCAGAACTGCAGTACCATAAATTTCTGTTGTCTGAAATCAGCTAGTTTGTACTGCTTTGTTACACAAGCCATAGCAAACTTAGAAGCTAATGTATTGAATCAATTCTTATGTAAGACTTTGGGCATCCTAATATATTTCAAAGTACTGCTTTTATGGTTGAAACCTCTGAGGAAATCAATTTCTTTTTCCAATTTTTAGAAGCTCTTCATGTGTGACCTCACTTACTTCCCACCCCTGAGAGGGCAGACATTTTTCTATAAGGATGGTTTGTTTTCTGTCTGCACTAATACCTGTTTTATAGAAAAACTTCACAAAATACTGTGTTGTATACATGAGTGTGTTTATTTAAAAATGTGCCGATGTGACTTTCCTTAGACATTTCCAACACAAGTAGAGTTCTCTGTCCTATGGCATGCAGTAGGCTATGAAATCAAAGCCTTGACTCCCAAAGGCCTTTCTTTCCCAAAACTGTGACTTACTATACTACCCACTAACCTCAGCATCTGGAACCAGCCCATACTTCTCCCCTAAACCAGATACAACCCATGTAGATCAATGTCCTTTAAGAAATACAGCAATTCACATGAGTTTGGGCCCAGTCACTGGTAAATAACAGTTATGACAATGATGACAGGAGTCTTTGGACTTAGGTAAAGAATATTCATAGCTGGATACAAAATACTGTGTGAATATTGATTAGCAGGTGGTCCCATCAGGTTGACAAATTGCTTACACTTTCTCCATCATTACTCACAGTTCATTTTACCTTCAGAATTTCTACAGAAGAGTTTGGAGCCCTTGCATGTTTGGGTTTTAGATTCTGGAAGGAATGCAATGAAATTTTCTGGCACTCTCTGTTGAGTGATTTATGTGCTGCTCCCATTGGATAATTTGCTTTATGCATGTGTGACAGGACTGTAGCTGGACTTCTGCTTTGGAGACCTCTGCTTTGAATTTGCATGTGTTGGCCCTTCTAGAACTTGTAACTGTATATTTGGATGAAGAAAGTACTTCCCCAAGAGACAGTTACACTATATTGTACAGGAAAGAGCTGATTTTTCCCTACTCTTTTCAATTGGGAAGAACCACAAAGAAGCAAAGAGTAGGAACACTGATTTTAAGATTGGCAAAAAAAAAAAATACCCAACTACAAAAACTTGAAAATATGTTGGATATTTCTTTCAGAATCATGATATTTGGAGACAAGTAAAGCAAGAATTACTGAGGCCTCTGAAGAGCAGCAAACTCTGCTAAGGAGTTTGTCATCAAAAGTTTGTCATGCTCAGAACTGGACAAGCCAGTCATCAAAGACATAAACAAACTGGCTTATTTGGGGAGACCGAAAGTTGAGGAGATGGAAGAGGAGCACCTGACAAGTCTTTTGCCACAGATGATCAAGCCCCTGACACAATGGCTGTTGAGGCAGGAGACAATCAGGAATAAGCCCTGGGCCTCTTTCTCCTTCTAGCCTGAAGTTTCCTCTCTATGCCCTCCTTTAACCCAAATCAAGGGAAATAACTGGACAAAGTTTCCCACAGGGTGCTCTCTATACAAGGCATCTTCTTTAGGCAAAAAGAGTGAGGAATGAGCTGGGCATGGTGGTGCACACCTGTAATCCCAGTACTTGGGAGGCTGAGATGGGAAGATCACATGCTCAAGGCCAGTCTCAGCAACTTAGGGAGATCCTATTGGAAAATAAAAAATAAAATATGACTGGAGGTCAGAGGTAGAATGTCCCTGAGTTCAATAACCAGTACAGAAAGAGAGAGAGAGATGAAAAGGAAGAATGGAGAGTAGACTTGGGGTTGCAGGGAAGGCATACAAAATGCTCAGTCACCTGAAAATGAAAGAATATTCTTTGTATAAGGTTGTGTTGCAGTGTGGCATTCACAAAGGGTTAGAAATCTCAGTTGCAAAGCTAAAAGGTTTTTTGCAAAGCAAGAGGAAAAAGCACCAAGCTAAGGTGATGGAGTGCTTGAAATGAGACACTGCTGCCCCAACTAGAGCTAGCTAGGCCATCACAACAGAGTATATTTTTATCAGTAACTGAATGAGGGGATATATAGGGTTTCTCAATCCTATGTACTTTCAGTGTCTGTAACCATTTAGGTCTCAGTGTCTTCATTTATCTTATTTTTGTTGTTGTGCCAACAGCCTGCCTCACTCAGCAGTACCAGTTCAGTTGCAACCATAGTTTACCTTAAGGTGACTCATGTTTGTTCTGCTTAAGGTCACCTGTCTATTCATCCTGACCTTCCAGTTAATTGTCACTCTATTATCTGTGTTAATGTAGAGTAAATAGGTATTATTTTCTGGGGGAAGGGAGAGAAAAAGGAAGAGTACTGTTTCCAGAAATATATAGAACTTGAAATAAACTTTGGTACAAAGATGTGGTTTCTGTAGTGAAATGTACTAATTTACAAAAAGGTTAGAATGTGTTCCAAATAATAGATAACCAGGGAGACGAGGAGGTGCTTGGGTTAGTGGCAAAAGCTAAAAGTGAGGGCTCCCTGGAGGCTCCTGCAGGAGAGCTGATTTTACATTGGGAATGCCTAATATAGAAGACTTTTCATATCTGGCCTTCCAGACACAGCAATTTTCAAAAGAACAATGGCTGAGAATGCAGTGAGAACCAGATGGAGCTGTGATCCTAGCACCAAACATGGTTACCACTGGCTGGCACTGACCCAGATGGCGAGAATATTCCAGATGGAATAGACATATACCCACCAAACTGGCATATCCTGTATTCAACCACATGGGTCACTGGAAGCAAGAAACAACAGCAACTATGAGCTGATCAGAAAATGATTCCTCTCCTTCATGTGTGCAACTCAGGCTGGAGACATGACTTGTCATGGCTTTAAAGTATCTACTGCTTGGATATGAAGTCAAAATTTACAAAGAAGAACATACGGAAGTATACGAACTTGCTCTAGAGGATTTGGCCTCATGGAGGCTAGGCCTGGAACTTAGCCCAATGGAATGGAGATTGTTGAAGGAGGTGGACAAAAATTAGAACAAAGCCACATACTAAGCAAAGCTTGATATATGCACGAAAGCTTGAGTGCACAGAACATGTTGGAGCCAAGAGAGGTGATGAAAGATGCATTTAAAGAGAAGCTTTGTGGTCCTAGGGTGCCAGATGGATTGCATGGGTGTAACTGGAAGTAAAAAGACAGGTTAGCTCAGTAGAAGCTGAGGCACGAAGTGATGAGTTAGAGTAGAATTAAGACAATGGGAATGGAAGGACAAGTTGTCTCAGGAGACTCTGTGAAAAAATGATTAAGAGGCCTTGATGAAAAAAAAGTAAGGATAGAAGAGAAAAAGACCAATAAGCATGAGGTTTGTAGCTTTAGTAACTGAGAAAAGGATGGTTCTATAAAGAGATGTGGCTTTCATAAATTGTCTTGGAAGATATTTACTGGAAATGTTCTTATAGACCAGTTATTAACCTGACTTCATTTTCTCAAAATTCAAACCTAAGAATTACCCTCAGCAATTCCTTCTCCATGACTGTCAAAATAAATCATTCTCTAAATCCTATTTATAGGATTACCCATTATCCCCATTCTCATACTCTCTACTAGACCACCATCATCTTAAGCCTGGATCAGCACTTATCTCCCAAATAATGACACTTTTCAGTCACTTTCCACAAAGAAGTCAGAATGTACTTTCTGAATTAAAAGCATGAGATTGCAAATTAGTACAACCATTTTGGAGATCTGTATGGAAGTTCCTCAAAAAACTAGTAATAGAATCACCATATGACCCACCCAACCATACCTCCTCAGTATTTTTCCAAAGGAATTGAAGTTAGAATACTATAGTGATATCTTCATACTTATGTTTATAGCAGCACAATTCACAATAGCCAAATGATGGAACCAATCTAGGAAGACGAATGGGATAATGAAAATGTGGTGTATACACACATTGTAATTTTACTTGGCCATAAGAAACAAAATTATGTTATTTGCAGAAAACTGGATGTAAGTAAAGAATATTATGCTAAGTGAGATCAGTCAGTGGAAGAAAGTCAAGGATTATGTCTTTTCCTCATATGTGGAAGCTAGAAGAAAAATAGGAAGCAAAAGGGACTTCAGTGAAATGAGGAGAAAAACCAGTAGAACAGTAGAAGAGAGATGGGGAAAGGAGATGGGGAGGGGAAAATCAAGGACTGAGGAAGGGATCAGTTGAAATAAGGTTATATCCATACAAGAATGTTTCACTACCAATTTCACTCATGTATGTGGAGGAAAGAAAGGGGATCTGGGGTGGAGCAGACACAGGTACATATAGAGAAATATACCTAGAGAAGTGTGCAGGTATGTTTGTATCACTCTGAATCTCACTATCATGTATAAATACAATGCACCAATAAAAATATAAAAAGAGTTTGATTGTGCAATCTGCTGAATACATATCTTTGGTGGCTGTCTGAGGATATACCTTAAGAATATAATAATCTGAGTTGGTGGACTTTTGCGTGTGCCTCACACTCTATTCCCTATCATATTGAGCTTTTACATTGAAAGTGTCATGTTCTCTTGCATGACACATTCTCTCATCTTTCCTGAGATTGCCCCCTCTGTCTGGAGTTCTTCCTTCTTTTACACTGTATCTTTCTTCCCATATAATATCAAGTTTTCCCTCATTTTGGGAACTTCTTTTTTGTGTTTCCTTAACACTTTATTCATTCCTTTACCTCAGCTTGCATCACCACATACAAGATTTCTGAAAAGAATGGAGAGACAGCTGGAAAGAAACAAAGGAACAAATAAAGAATCTGAGAAGCGTTGAAGGAAGTGAAGGATGTAAAAGATGCAATAATTGAAGTGAAAGCATCAATACAAACTACATAAACAATAGAAGAGACCACAAGATAAATACAATATTGCTCTTAGAAGATGACCATTCAAAACTGAACACATAGTACATAAATTAGAAAAAAAAACTCGACAGCATGAGTTGGACATCAATGAGACCTGGGCCAATATTAAAAGAGTTAAACTAAAAATAATGGGCATACAAGAGGAATTAGAAGTTGAAACTAATGGAATAAACCATCTTTTTAAAGAAGCAATATCAGAAAAAATCTTCCAAACAGAGAACTTGACATACAGGTACAGAAAACATATAGAACCCTCTTTAGATAAGATCAAAGAAAAGGTTAACTATGTCACATAATCAAACAGACTAATGTAGAGACCAATGAGAGAATTTTAAAGGCAACAAAATTAAAATACCAAGTGATATTTAGAGGCAAACCAATTAGAATCACTCCAGACTTCCCAAACTAAGTCATGAGAGCCAGGAGGACCTGGAGCAACATATTCCAAACTCTGCAAGAAAATAACTTGCAACCAAGATTCTTCTACCCAGAAAAACTCTCTCTCAAAATTGATGGGGCAATAAAAACCTTCCTTGACAAACAAGCTGAAAGAATTGATGTCTTCCAAACCAACACTAGAGAAAATCCTCAAAGAGATTAGCAACAAAGAAGAACTAACCAATAAATGTCAGAACGAGAGAAACAATAATTTCCAGGAAGCAAACAACTAAATAAAGAAGAACAAAAACTACTTCAAACAGAAGTTAAAACTCAAAATGATAGGCATTAAAAACCAGAAGAGACAAAGCAGGTAACTTTTTACTCATAAAAGGAACAATTCATCAAGAAGAAATAATAGTAGACAACATTTATGCACCAAACATAGATGCAGCCATTTTTATAAAACAAACTATTTGCATAAAGCCACACATAGATCCCAATACAATAATACTTGGAGACTTCAATACTCCTCTCACACCACTGGACCAATCTTCTAGACAAAAGATCAGTAAAGATGCCTCAGACCTAAAGAATACTATAAACCAAATGGACCTATTAGACACAAACAGAATATTTCACCCAACTACAGTTGAATTCATATTTTTCTCAGCTGCCCACAGAACCTTCTACAAAATAGACCACAAAGCAAGCACTGGCAAATTAAAAAATGTAACATAATTCCCTGCGTATCTTCATAACACAATGGAATGAAGCTAGAAATCAACTATTTAAGAAGACCCAGAATATCCATGTAAACACATGGAGATTGAACACCACACTACTGAATGAGGAATGGATCATAGAAGAGGAGAAATTCCTAGAAAGCAATGAAAACAATAACACAACAAATCAAAACCTCTGGGACACCTTGAAGGCAGTATAAGAGGAAACTTTATAGCACTAAGTGCTCACACAAGGACCACAGAAAATTACCAAAAATAACCTAATGACACAGCTCAAAGCCCTTGAAAAACAATAACAATCTAACCCAAAGCCAATAAAGACAGGAAATCATTAAAATCAGCAGAAATTAATGAAGTAAAGAATAAGAAAATACAGAAAACCAACAAAACCAAAATCTGGTTTCTTGAAAAAATAAACAAGATAGATAGACCATTAGCCAACCTAACCAAAAGAAAGAGAAAATAAACCTAAATTACCAAAATAAGAAATGAAAAAGGTGATATTACCACTGACAGTGTGGAAATTCAGAGGGTCATCAGATACTACTTTGAAAAACTATACTCCAACAAAATGGAAAATCTAAATGAAACTGACTAATTTCTAGACATAAAATCTTCCTAAATTGAAGCCGGGCGTGGTGGCACAGCTTGTAATCCCAGCTTTCGGGAGGCTGAGACCTGAGGATCCAGGTTTGCGGCCAGCCTCAGCTACCTAGTGAGGCACTCTGCAACTTAGTGAGACTCGGTTTCAAAATAAAGAATAAAAAATAGGGCTGGGGGTATAGCTCAGAGGTAGAATGCCTCTGAGTTCAATCCCTAGTACCGAAAAAAAAAAAAAATCTTCCTAAATTGAGTCAAGAAGACAGAGAAAACTTAAACCAACAAATAGCAATCAAAGATAGAAATAGTAATAGTTTATAATTAAAGAAAAGTCTAGAGACAGATGGTTTTCCAAGTGCATTTTATAAAACATTTATAGATGAGCTAATCCCAATACTCTTCAATATATCCTGTGAAATAGAAGAAACAGGACTCTCTCAAACACACTCTATGAAGGCTAACATCACATTAACACCAAAGCCAAATAAAGACAGCTCAAGATAAGAAAACTATAGGCCTATACCGCTGATGAACTTAGATACAAAACTACTAAACAAAATACTAGCAATGTGCATTCAAAAACACAAGAAGAAAATTACACACCATGACCAAGTCAGGTCCATAACAGCGATTTGATAAAATCCAAAACCTATTCATGCTAAAAGCACTGCAGCAAATTGGAATAGAAATAACATACTTCAACATCATAAAGGCAGTACACAATAGGCCCACAGCCAACATATTAAATAGGGGAAAACTGTGAGAGTTCTCACTAAAAACAGGAACAAGACAATGATGTCCATTATCACCACTTCAGTATTTGAAACTCTAGCCAGAGCAATAAGGCCAGAGAAGGAAATCAAAGGTGTACAACAAGGAAAGAAGAACTAAAACTATCCCATGGGCAAATGACATGATATTATACTTAGAAGACCCAAAAAACTCAATCAAAAGGCTTCAAATTCAGAAAGTATCTGGACACAAAATCAATATTAAAAAATCAGAAGCTTTCCTGTATTTCAATCATAATTCCACTGAAAAAGAAATACAGAAAACAATATCCAGAATGCCCAAAGTAGTTATAAGCAATAAGAATCATGCATGAGGCATCACAATACCTGACTTCATATTGTACTACAAAACCACAGTAATAAAAACAGCATGGAAGCCGGGCGTGGTGGCACACGCTTGTAATCCCAGCATTCGGGAGGCTGAGACCAGAGGATCCGGGTTCGTGGCCAGCCTCAGCTACCTAGTGAGGCACTCTGCAACTTAGTGAGACTCGGTTTCAAAATAAAGAATAAAAAATAGGGCTGGGGGTATAGCTCGGAGGTAGAATGCCCCTGAGTTCAATCCCCAGTACTGCAAAACAAACAAACAAAAAAACCCAGCATGGTTTTAGCACAAAAATAGACACATAGACCAATGGAGCAAAATAGAAAAGTTCAAAAACCAATCCACACACTGACAGTTAATTGATTTGTGACAAAGGAGCCAAAAACACAATGGAAAAAAGATAGCCTTTTCAACAAATGGTGTTGACAAAATTGGTTAACCATAGGCAGAAAAATTGAAGTAAACCCCCCCTCTCTCATCCTGAAAAAGAGTCAATTCAAGATGGATCAAAGACCTGGAAGTCAGGCCAGAGAGACCTTGAAGCTAAACACATAAAAACAGATCAGTCAATCACTTAAACTGAACATTGAGAAGAGGGGAGATAATTGAGAGGGATTTGGGGAAGGAATAAAGGAGAGATATGTGTATATATGCCTATAGCAGCTTGTACCTAACAAAGATGTATGATTACAATGCACCAATAAAAAATAAAATAGGGTCTCACCATGTTGTGCTGATGCTGGCCTTGAACTTGGGAGTCTCCTGCCTCAATCTCCAGAGCACCTGGGATAAATGCATGTACTGCTGTGCCTACCTTTATTCCCTACCCTTTATTTTAATTAATACTGTATTTGGGCTTTCATTTGGAGGCTTAAGACATCTTCAGACACGTCTTGTTAATATACAACAATGGATGAAGGGTAGGGACAAGATAGAATTCAATCACAGAAAAGAGTTCAGATCTTTCTTGAGAGAATTTGTTAGATGAAAGGAAAAAACGGGTGATGGGATGATACTGCTGGAGAAGTGACAAGAGCTTAGAAATTGAAGTGAGGGATTGGGACTGTTTCTCCACCTGTCGTGGACACATTGAGGAGGGAACTCGGATTCTCTGTTTGCCTATAGATGACACTGTCCTACTTAGTAACTTGAAAGTCACTTATGGTTCTTTTTTAAATGTGCTTTTATTGGTGCATTATGGTATAACATAATAATGTATATCATGTTGACATTTACATTCATGCACACAGCACTTGGTGAAAAGTCAAGCCATAACACAGTTTCTTCACATCTCTACATATTTCCACCATCTTTCTAATCTGCTCAAATGAAGCTCTGTGCAAATGAACAGCACAGCTGAAATTCATCTTTGCTTCTAGCTAACTACACCTCTGCACATCAAAGCATCTTTAGTTTCTATATTCCACCAACTATTTCTCTGCACTTCAATGACCAGCAGTTTGAAATCTCTACTAAATTTCTTAGAAAAATAAAAATATCAAGCCGGGCGTGGTGGCGCACGCTTGTAATCCCAGCATTCGGGAGGCTGAGACCAGAGGATCCAGGTTCGTGGCGAGCCTCAGCTACCTAGTGAGGCACTCCGCAACTTAGTGAGACTCGGTTTCAAAATAAAGAATAAAAAATAGGGCTGGGGGTGTAGCTCGGAGGTAGAATGCCCCTGAGTTCAATCCCTAGTGCCACAAAAAAAAAAAAAGAAAAAGAAAAATACCAAATCAATAAAATAAAAATACCAATGTTAATGTAAAGTTTTAATACACAAACATTAGCAAATAATGCATGTAAAAATTTTCCTTTTGAAAAACATTGTTAAGCAAATGAAAAGATAACTCACAGACGACAAGAAAATGTTTTCAAAGTATATATTCATCAAAGGACTTCTAGCTAGAATTCTAACAACTCAATAAGAAGGCAAATAATCCCATTAAAATAGACAATTTGAGAGCTGGGCGTGGTGGCGCACGCTTGTAATCCCAGCATTCGGGAGGCTGAGACCGAAGGATCCGGGTTTGTGGCCAGCCTCAGCTACCTAGTGAGGCACTCCGCAACTTAGTGAGACTCGGTTTCAAAATAAAGAATAAAAAATAGGGCTGGGGGTATAGCTCGGATATAGAATGCCCCTGAGTTCAATCCCCAGTACCGAAAAAAAAAATAGACAATTTGAATAGAATTTTCATTAAGATATATAAGTGACAAGCTATTCATGAGGGAAATAGAATTAAACAATAATATACATCCATTATAATGAGTATAATTAATGTTAATGAGGATGTCAAGTGACTTGAACTCTCATACTTTGCTGGTGGGAAAGTAATATGGTCTGAGTGCTTTGAAAGAGCTATTTGGTAATTTCTTAAAAAGTTAAACACATGACTCAAAGTATTTACACAAAACAAATGAAAACATATGTTCACACAAAGACTTATACACAGATATTCATAACAGCTTTTTGTACAATAAGCAAAAATTGGGAACAATCCCCAGCAGCTTTATGCATTTAGCAAAAGTTGGAGACAGCCCAGATGTTTACAACAGGTTATGGATAAACAAAAAGTGGTGCATCCATACAATAAAACATTAACAATAAAAAGAAGCAAAATACTAATATCTACAACAACATTTATTAATGCCAATATCACTGTGTTCAGTGTAAGAGCCAGAAATAAGATTATGATCCATAAAATTCTAGACAATAAAAAAAAAGCTGTGACAAAAATAGCAAAGGACTGAAAAGGGGCCAGAAGAAATCTTGGAGGATGTGTGCAGTAAATTGAACACAGACAATACCTCGAAAAAATTGATTTCAAAATGAAAAGCTATCTCTTTTTTTTTTCTGTACTGGGGATTGAGGTAGTGGCATTCTACCTCTGAGCTATACCCCTAGCCCTATTTTTTATTCTTTATTTTGAAACAGGGTCTCACTAAGTTGTGGAGTGCCTCAGTAGGTAGCTGAGGCTGGCGGCGAACCTTGATCCTCTGGTCTCAGCCTCCCAAATGCTGAGATTACAAGCGTGCACCACCACACCGGCTCAGCTACATCTTTTATATCTACTAACTAATCTCAAGAATTTGGTTTCACATTTTCTTTCTGAATAATACAAATTCCCTTAGCCATCTCTTGCAATGAGAGACCTGTGTCGCGTGTATTTTTCCTTCCTTTCTCTCATGCATACCCCTCATTCCGCTCCACCTGACATTCTACTCACATAATAAAGGCAAGCAGGAAGTTTCTTTTGAACTAATGCAAAAGCTCCAGTCTTTTCCACAATAGTCCTTTCCCCTAAAACAGCCTTTTACAAGGAAGGGATCTACTGGGAAGTAATTAATATGCTTCTATAAATAACCAAACCATTGCAAGGACAAAAACTAAGAACTGGATAAATTTAATCTGTGATCACATGGAAATCAACACTTTGGGGTAGACTACTGAAGAAGAAGAAGGGAACAATTAACCAATGGGCTGAATCAACATTAGTCTATCTGCTCCAGAGAGGTCCCATGTACCCTCAAAACCAGATTACCTGCTTTATGGTCAGCTAAACTAGCTCCTTTCATTGAATCTAGTATTTTCTTCTGGTGAAAAACCTTAATTCTTCAATTAACCTGACCATATATTGTGCTGTAATCACAAGTCAATCATAGTAATCTCTCCTGATCCCCAAACAGTACTTCTAGCATCCAGAAAAGTTCTGTCAACATAGATTGCACAACCAATGCTATTTATTATCTTGAACAGCTGACAACTGATATTTGTGTGGGATCTCAGTTCTGCTACTTTTAAGTCTCAACAATATTTGCTCATGCAGAGAAGGATCACCTCAGTGGCAGTGGGGTTCTTGTTAACCTCCTTCTTCCAAAGGCCAGTTGGTATTACTTCTGATATAAAACACTGAAATCCTGAAATTTTATTGAATCTGATCCTAGCATATTTAAATTCATGCCAGTTGCCCTCTGGTGAATTGACATTCTTTTATTGGTACAGTATACATCATAGTGAGATTCAGGTGATACATTCACATATGTACACAATTACTTGATATGTTTCCCTCCCCACTCTGCCCGCCTTCCCCTGATGGGTGGTGTGGCCCTTGATTTTCTGAGTGGTTCTTGATTTTCTGAGTCTGTCTCATCTCATGGTGGCATGATATTATCTAGTTTCATTCATTTTCCTGCAAATTACATAATTGTTCTTTGTAGCTGATAAAACTCCATTATGTGTATATATTACATTTCTATATCCATTTCCCTGCTGAACCTACCTAGGTTGCTTCTATAACTTGGCTTCTGAATTGTACTGCTATAAACATAGGTATGCATATTTCACTATAGTGTTCTAACTTTAATACTTTTGGAAATATATTGAGGAGTGGTTTGTCTTAGTTTTTTGAGGAGTAGCTACTCCTTTGATAGATTTTCTCCCATGCTGTAGGCTTTTTAGACTCTTGATGATCTCCTTTGCTGATGGAGGCATACCTCAGAAGTAGCATGCCCCCGAGTTTAATTCCCAGTACCAAAAACAAATTGAAAAGTGTATTGATAAAACACTGGTGTGACCAGGAATGGTTCCCCCAGTTAAGGAATAAGTGGAAGTTTTACTTTGGCTCAGGTTAGATTTCAAAAGACATTTCTCTAAGTAAATGTTAATATTAAATTAGAGTTTGAAGAGAGAGAGAGCCTAGTTTTTTCTATCTTTCTTTCCTTCTTTCTTTCTTCCTCTTTATTTTCCTTTTCTTTTTTTTTAAATCTGTGGCAAAGTTAAAATAGACATTCCTGGCCTGAGATTTGACTTAAACTATTTTAAAGGACTAGCATCACACTTTTTCTAATCAAAAACATTTCCCACAAGTTCTTTTCACATCATTAAATGCCAAAAAATATAGACACTTTTTTTTAAGTGCCAATATTTTCAAGTGCCTCAGCTCTCACTAATAGCTAATATAACAAATTAATTAAGTGTAAAAATGAACTGACATTCATAGGTCACTCAAAGAATGAATGCCTTAGCATTTGTTCATATATTTATAGTATATATAATACTTATGTGTGTGTATATATATATATATATATATATATATATATATATATATATTATATTTTTTTTCTTGGTACTAGGAATTGAACACAGGGGCATTCTCCCTCTGAGTTACACTTCCAGACAGTTTTTATTCTTTATTTTGAAACAGAGTCTTGCTAAGTTGCTAAGGGTTTCACTCAGTTGCTGAGGCTGGCCTGGAACCTACCATTCTCCTGTCTCAACATCCTACATACTGGGTCTATAGGTGTACTAGGAATTGAACCCAGGGCCATTCTAACTCTGAGTTACAGCAGCAGCTGTGATGTTGGATCACATACTGCTTAACTACTAAGTATCCAGGGTTTTGTTTTTCACTCCAAAGATGGAAGAGAACTTTGACCACTCTTCCTGAGAGCAATTAATGATTGATTAGCTGTGTTTGGAATGTATAACAGAGTGAATTCCAAAGAATGTGACTATACTTGCCAGGTTGCAGAAGAAAATGCACAAATCTTTCTCAAGAAAATATTCTGATTGGATATCTTATTAATCATTATAAGTTCTGTTTGGCGTATAAAGCCTGCTTCAAAATTCAATCCTAAGCAAAAACTCTGTTTTAAAAGATGGGGAAAGGTTCCGACTCAGAACAAACAACCTTATCCAGTATATGTTTGAAAATCTATACATATCTTCCTCTTCAGACATTGTCTTTGGCAATAATTCTTGTTCTGTCTCTAATGTTCATTAGATTAAACAACCATGAGTGAATCAATAGTCTGTAAAACAACTCAAAAAGTTGTTTTGAAATTAAATATATCCAAGATGTCAAACATCTAGTACTATGTCTAGCATACCAAAGCTATTTTTTTTGTATTTTCAACATATGTGTCACTATAAACATATTTTTAATACTTCTTGGAATTTTATATAAGCTTTGGGAAAATACACTTGAATGCTGGTGACAGGAGGAGACTTGGTGAAGAAAATACTTCTATTGATACATTATCATAGCCAATCTCAATATCATGTACAGGGAAGGGGAAAGAGTAGGGTGAGAGCTTAGCGAAGTTTACCAAGTGCTGTGTGTATGTTAAGAAATTCTATTGAAAGCTATTAGACAATTAATCATCACAAGTTTTTTGACTAGGGACATACTCTATTTTACTCAGAAAAATGTGAACTGCTGACTTGTTGTGCTTTTTCTTTGTCCAAAGTTTGAATCATTCTATTAGGTAGTGGAAATTGAACTCAGGGGTGTTTTACCTACAATCCAAGCCCTGTTTATTTATTTAATTATTTATTGTTTTGAAAGAGAGTCTTGCTAAGAGCTTCTTAGTACATTGCTCAGGCTGTCCTCAAACCTGCAATTCTCCTGTCTCAGCCTCCTAAGTACTGGGATCAAGAGATATGCCAGAACACCCAGTAAAGGTGTCTCATTCATTTCATTTACTTGCATGAAGTTTTGTTCTGACAAAATATGGTAAGTCAAAAATATCATGTCAAAAATCCACTTACTACAACTACACTAACCTGGGCAAAGAGAAAATGCAGAGTATAGTTTCTAATCACTTTATCACTACCATAATGTAAAAACATCTTGAGTTTAGGCCATCACAAATCAAAGCCTGTGAGTTGGGGCCCTCTGTACCTTAAATGTGATTAAAAGCATGTAGGAAGGAGGTGAGGATTGTGGAGGGAGAATGAAGCTAATAAATAGAGGGCAGAGGGAAACCGAAAGCAAGTGTTTTTTAGGGTGGTCTTATGCTGCTCCCCAGGATCCCATCAAAACAGTCTTGCTCTAGGTTCAGTTAGTTGCTGTCATAATAATTATAATAAAAAACATTCCTTATATTAATTATTACTATATAAATCCCAACCATATATGTCCCAAAGAGATGACAACATAAGAAATCCTCTCTTAGTGAAACCAAAATTATTTTAGCCTTGTCATCCTATCCAGCTATCTTTCAAAGCTGTGTTTAATTCTGTCATTGATATATGTGTCTGAAGTTCTTTTAGTTTCTGCTTATCTCATATAAACTATGTAATTCAATTGAGTATAAAAGTATATGTAGTTGTTTTGGTCAAACAGTTTCCTGACATTTTGCTGTTCTGAGATTATACTCTGTCCTTTTGCTGTGGCTTATTTTCTTCATAGAGGGCTAAAGTATACTCCACATTGTACGCAGACAACTTCCTATTCTTGTTACCTGTAACTTATAATCAAACAAATGAAAGTAGGCAACTTTCTAAAATACAGTACAGCTATCACTAGCTTCCATTGACTACTATCTTTAATTCGTTTGTATTTAACTGGTGAGTAAATGCAATAGTAAAATCATTCTGATAGGCTCATAATGACATCTAGTGGAGTGTCTTCAAAATGTCATCCCATGGGCTTTTTTTTTTCTAACCTTCAAATTAAACTTTATTTTTAAGGAAACATCTTGAGCTACAAGCTAAGAACTATTGGTTAGAATCAAACCCTGAAACAACTCTGTGATAGCATTTCTCACACTGGTGCCATCTTTAGGAAAACTGATTTACCATCTGTATGCCTTGGGCTCCTCATATGTTCAAAGGATGGAGCTAATTCCATTGGAATAAAGAACATCTGCACAAAGTGGTAGCTCAAAGCACTCAGCCTCATCATCAATATTTAATACTAAATGTCTCATGCTCACCATCTTGGGCTCACAAATATAATCACTTAGTCCCCCTGGGTATTATGAATATAAACAACATTTGTATAAAATTATCATACTATATAAGAATTTTATAAATTTTACGTAATCTTAACAGCTTCTTTGTGAAGTGATATGATGTACTCATGAGACACATGGTATTATTACTGTTAATTCAACCATATAGTTCCAGTCTCAGGCAATGCAATTAAACACAATATAGATTTGGCAATAAAAGATAATTTGATTGTTTACTATTTTGGTAATTTCAGATCATCTTGATCTGAAATTTAAGTTAAAAATGAGAACTTATAAAGCATTTAAGAAATAGTACATAAAACAAATACATAAAAGCAACAACTTTCTTTACAATTAGCAAATGTAATAGAAAAAAGTTATTCCATACATGATAGAAAAAAGGAGAACACTGAAAATACTGAGGAATAAATTTTTTAAAAGTCTTAAAAAACTAAAAACGGGAACACACTATGGCCCAGCTATAACACTCCTTAGTACCTTTCCAAAAGAATTAAAGTCAGAATACTATAGTATACATGCAAACCCATGTTTATAACAGCACAATTCACAATAGCCAAAATACAAAACCCACCTAGATGTCCATCAACTGGTGAATACATAAAGAGTATGTGGTACATACACACACTACAGAAACAAATCCTCACCCTTATAGCCATTTGATTTGCGGGAGAAAGCCTGTTCTAAAAATGGTGCTAGGAAAATTTTTCCAGTATATGTAGATGAATGAAATTAGACCCCAGTCTGTCACTCTCCACAAGAATCAACTCAAGATGAATAAAACATCTAGAAATTAGACCAAGGTACTTTACAATTACTAGGAAAAGGCATAGTATTCATAGTATTCTTCACATATATAAGCACTGGTAATGATTTCAAAAGTTCACGAAATGTAATTAAGAAACAATAAATGAGGTGGCATCAAATTGAAAAGCATCTGTTCAGCAAAGAAAACATAGTCTGAAGCGAGACCACGGAATGGTAGAAAATCTTTGCCAGCTACTCATGGTAGTGGACTAATATCTACAATATACAAAGGATTTTTAAAAATAACACAAAAAAATAAAGTCAGCCTCGTGTGGTGACACATGCAACAGTAACCTGAGATTGCAGGTTTGAGGCCAGCCTCAGCAATCTAGTGAGATTTGCAGCAATCTAGTGAGAATTTGTTTCACAAAAACAAGTTCTTAGTACAAAGCTTGGAGGTAAAATGCACCTGGGTTAACTAGTACCACAAAAAATAATAATAAATAAGCAATTGAACTGAATAGACATTTCTCAAAAGAAGAAATAAAAATGACCAATAAATATATGAAGAAATGTTCAACATCATTTAAGTAGCAGTCAGGGAAATGTTTAGCTCACAGGTAGAATGCAATCTGAGTTCAAGCTTCAGTAAAAAAAAAAATTGATAAATAAACAAAATTATTTGTGTTTGTAGGTGGCATGATCTTATATGAATAAAACCCCCAAAACCTCACCAAAAGTCTATTAGAACTGAAAAAATTCAGCAAAGTTGCAAGATACAAAAACCAGTGGAGTCATTTTATGCCAGTGAAAAACACCTAAAATAGAAATCAAGAAAGCAATCCCATTTATAATAGCTACTAACATAATAAATACCTAATGAAAATCATACACCACTATTAGAACAAATTGAAAAGGACACAAAAAATGGAAGGGCATTTCATTTTCACAGATTGGAAGAGTCAATACTGTTGTTTCAGCAAACTACCAATGCAGGTACCAGCAATCTTAGCCATCAGAAAGACCAGTAACAAATAATAAAGTTAGAGCAATAATAAAAAGCTTCCCAACAAATAAAAGCCCATTACTGAATTTTACCCATGTTTTAAAGAATTAACACCAATTGTTTTCAAACTGTTCCACAGAACTAAAAGGACAAAAACCCTTCCAAACTTATTCTATGTAGCCAGCTTTACCCTGTTACTAACACCTGATTAGAACACCACACAAAAAGGAAAACTATAGAACAATATCACAGATGAACTTAAATGCAAAATTTCTTAACAAAATTTTAGCAAATCAAATTCAAAAACATCATTGGATACTCTAAGTATGCAATGACAGTTCAACATACTCAGATAAATAAATATAAAAGTCACATGATGCAGAAAAAGAATTTGATAAAGTTCAACTTCCTTTCATAATAAAAGCCCAGAACAAATATAGAGGGATCAGATCTCAACATAAGAAAGGATATTCTGTTAGATTTATTATCATTGTGACAAAAATACATGAAGAATAAAAACTTACAGGAGGAGAGATTTTGTGACAAAAATACATGAAGAATAACAACTTACAGGAGGAGAGATTTTGTAGTTTTAGAGCTCTCAATTTATGTTTGTCTGGCTCCACTGCTTGGGACCTGAGGTGAGGCAAAACATCAGCAGCAGAAGGGCATGGTGCAGAAAATCTACTAAGCTCATGGCATCAAGGAAGCTCATGGCTACATTGCTCAGGCTGTCCTCAAACATGCAATCCTCCTGTCTCAGCCTCCTAAGTACTGGGATTAAGAGGTATGCCAGCACACCTAGTAAATGTGTCTCATTCTTTAATACACAGAATTTCATTTATTTGCATGAAGTTTTGGTCTGACAAAATATGGTAAGTCAAAAATATCATGTCAAAAATCCACTTACTACACCTATCCCATAATACCCCACACCCTAGCAAGACAGCACATGGTGAAATATCAGGGTTGTCCACCCTGAAGGTTGTATAGCTGCCTGGGAGCTGTGGCAAACTGCTCCCCAGCATCACTAACCTGGGCAAAGAGAATATGCAGAGTATAGTTTCTAATCACTTTATCACCATCATAATATAAAAATATCTTGAGTTTAGCCATCACAAATCAAAGCACTGTGAGTTGGGGCCCTCTGTACCTTAAATGTGAGTAAAAGCATTTAGGAAGGAGGTGAGGATTGTGGAGAGAGAATGAGACTATTAAATAGAGGGCAGAGGGAAACCAAAAGCAAGTGGTTTTTAGGGATGAGGGAAGAGTAAGGGCTTTGGTGAAGATAAACCTTTTCAGGCAATACCTCAAGTGACCTACTTTCTCCAACTAGGTCTCACCTCCTGTTAGTCCATCCAGCTTTCAGTGGACTAATCCATCAAATGAATTAATCTTATTATGATGTCCATTCTTCACTGAGAACCATGTTTTCAACAGATGAGCATCTAGGGGATATTCTAGATCCAATACCATGACAGCTCTAGTATGCCAAAACCCCAGTCAACATTATACTGAATGGGGACAAAATGAAAACATTTCTACTTCAGGGAAGATGGTGACTGAGGGAAGTTACACATCTCAGTCCCACTGACACTAAAAACCAAATTTCTGTGAAGACAGTGTATTGATACAAGAAAAATACAGCAAAAATTTGAACAAGGTATTATAAAAAAAATAAAAGTAGCAGAAGCAAAGCCAGAAGACAGAAAAGAGGACAACAAAATACCCCGTGTGCCTCCCATGGAGAATGGCTGTGGCCATGGTGGGGTGGCAGCACCATATTGTCTAGGTACCCGAGACTCGCAGCACTACAACCTCCAGAAATCCCCAGCAAAGAAGCCAAAGATTTCCACAGAAAAGCAGCAAAAAAACAACCAAAAAACTAAAACTGAAAAGGAACAGAATCAATACTAAAAAAAAAAAAAAGAACAGTACTGTATAAGCTCTCCATGCCTCCCACCTGTGGAATGGAACCCGGCGGCACCAGTACAACATTAGGCAGGCAGCACCTGAGTTGGAGGCTGCTGACACATCAGTTTCCAAAGACTTCCAGGAAGAAACTGTGAATTGTCCTGAGGCCAGTGACTACAGACCATCAGTGAAAGCAGTTGGGATCTCTCTCCATATGCAACAGGGGCTTGGCTGGATCCGGACACCATGGCTGGCTGCATTTAACCCATCACTTCTGGTAGTGATCAGAAGCAGTCAGGAGCACCCATCAGGAATGTAAGTTACCAAACTCAGGGACTTGTGGGGCAAGAAAATAGACATGGAGGACCTGAGACTCTGCAAATCACCCCTGAAGAGGTGGGGGTGGTGACTACTATTGAATATAGCACAAATATGATTTAGTAGTTTGAGGATCCCTGGTAGGATTCATGGGGATCACTGTGGGACATCTTTCCCTGGTGTCTAAGGAAAATAGCTCAGCCTACTTAGTTGCAGGCTCCAAAAACAGTAAACATGCTCCCGGCCATGTTTGGGCCAAGCATCAGAGACCAGTAAGGGCCCCTGGGAGTGCAACACCCCAGGACAGGGATGGTGTCCCTTGGGCTAAGGAACAGAGACACTGAAGCCCCCCTGCCTGGAAATATAGACTCTCTCCTTGCCAGACCTTGGACTTAGGGCAGAGAGCAGCATCAGTGCCATCTGGACCAGACTGCACCAAGAGGCCACGGGCCCTGCAGGAGGAAATTGAAGCTTTAAGAAAGAACCAGAAAGAAAGAGGCTCTGAATGAAATGAATGAGTCAATAAATTAAGACAGCAATAGAATCCAACTCTAGACCACATGGAAAACAAGGTATCACTCTGGGAAGACAGGTAATTCAAAACCAAAAGCACGATCAACAGTATACAGACATTACACCAGTATAACCTATACATTCAACAAATATGGGCATTAAGAAATGTCCAAACTTATGGATAAAAGGCATTGAAGAACATCTAAAGCACAGACCAAGAGTATCGGAAATCTCTTCAGCAAAATAATTTCACAATTTTCTAAACATAGAAAAAGATTTGGATATTCAAAGCCGGGCGTGGTGGCGCACGCTTGTAATCCCAGCATTCGGGAGGTTGAGACCGGAGGATCCCGGTTCGCGGCCAGCCTCAGCTACCTAGTGAGGCCCTCCGCAACTTAGTGAGACTCGGTTTCAAAATAAAGAATAAAAAATAGGGCTGGGGGTATAGCTCGGAGGTAGAACGCCCCTGAGTTCAGTCCCCAGTACCAAAAAAAAAAAAAAAAAAGAAAAAGACTTGGATATTTACATTCAGGAGACATACAGAACATCATTAAGACAAGATCAAAGAAAGACCTCTCTAAACCATGTAATAATCAAAATTACCAATATAGAGGCCAAGGAAATCTTAAAAGTAGTGAAAACAAAAGAACAGGTAACATTAAGGGGCAAAACAGTAAAAATCTCTCCAGACTTCACAAGTCTTGAATGCCAAGAGGGACAGGTATGAAACACTCCAGACCCTGAAAGAAAACAACTTCCAACCAAGTCTGATATATCCAGCAAATATATCATTCAAAATTGATGCAGATATAAAAACATTCCAAGATAAGCAGAATCTTTAAAAATTCATGACTACCGAACCAGAACAAATCATAAAGAAGAAAAAAGAAGCAAATTTCAGAGTCAGAGAAGAGGGGAACTCCACCAGGTGGGCACTAAGCAAAGGAGAAATAATACTATATCAAACACAACATAGAACACAAAATGACAAGAAAAAAATGTTTTTTGAATAGTAACACTAAACTCAAAGGTCTTAATTCTCCAATTAAAAAGCATAGACTGGAAATAGGGATTTAAAATCATAAACTAACTATACAGGTCTCTAACAAAATGAAATACAATAATATTGGGAGACTTCAACACAGAACTCACACCACTAAAAATTTGTCAGTTTTCCAGACAAAAGATGAGTAAAGACTTTTCAGACCTAAAGAACACCATAAACCAAATGGACCTAATAGACATATACAGAAAATTTCAAACAGCAACAACTGAATACACATTCTTCTCAGCTACCCATGGAACATTCTCCAAAATAGACCACATCCTGGGTCTCAAAAGAAGCACCAGCAAATTCAAAAATTGTAACATAATTCCCTACATCTTTTCAGGTCACAGTAGAATGAAAGTAGAATTCAACAACATGAAGACTGAAAGAAATTATATAAATACATGAAGACTGAATGATACTCTTGAATGAGGAATGAATGAGAAGAAATATAATGGGAGAAATTTTTTTAAATCCCAGAATTAAATAAAAACAGAGACACGATGTACAAAAATATATGGGACACTTTGAAGGCAGTGTTAAGAGGAAAATTTATAGCGCTGAGTACCTACATAAGAAAAAGAGAAAGTCACCAAGTAAACCACTTAATGACCTAGAAAAACAGGAACAGCCCAATCACAAAGCCAGCAGAAGACAGGAAATAATTAAAATCAGAGCAAAAATGAAATAGAGAATAAAAAACAATACATAGGATCAGAAATTTAAAAATCTGGTTCTTTGAAAATATTAACAAGAACCCGTCCTTGACTACCAGGCCCTGTGTGAGGCAGGGCTTGCAGTTTTATTCCATATAAATCTGCTCGTATACTAACAAAGGCATTGATCACAAGGCATACAATGAGTGGTAGAATGCATAAGCCTTGAATGTCTATTGCTGCTAATCCAATAACTCCTCCTAGCAAGGAGTTAAATGAAGGCCAGGTAGGCACCAAGGATTGAAGCTGATCTACAAATGGCTTAGCTGTTTCTGCCCCATTAATAGAAATGGGCTCCACATTACGTAGATCAAAACCTCCTAGTGTAATCTTAACAAATCCTTTTTTCCCTCTCTCCCCCCCCCTTTTTTTTTAAATTTGGTGCATTGTAATCGCACATCTTTGTTAGGCACAAGTTAGTATAGGTAAATGCATCCATGCACACATTTCTCATTTAACCCTTCCCCAATTCCCACCCCACTCCCTCTTCCTCCCTCTTTCTCAATGTCAGTTTAGTAAGACAGGGCTCATTGAATGACTCATCGAGACCCCATGATGGGTAAGATTAAGCACAGGGTAGGAAACAACCTAAGACAGGCACAGTCCTGTGCATTTTAAAATAAAAATGGGGGAGTTGTGGGAGCCCAACTGGGCCCTTTCCCCCTGGCAGTTGCTATCTGCATATATGAGCAATTATACTGACTCTTCTGCTATGGCTACATTGGCATCTCGAAGTCTGGAGATTGCTTCCAGGATACGTAGATGAAAGACCCTCCTACTTCATAGAAAGTAAATATATGACTCTAAAGGTTTATGGTTTTATGACTCTAGAAAATTTGCTTGACCAGGCTATGTTAGGAATGTGGGCCATACATGCAAAACGAAGAAGTGGTGCTATTTGTGTTCTGACAATAATTGATATGTCATAAATGTATACATAACACTGTTGTACTCAAGAAATGTATAAAAAATCCGTGCTGAAAAATAAATTTAAAAGAGCACATTAAGAATAAAAAAATAAATAAAAAAGAAAATATTAACAAGATATACAAACTCCTAGTGAGCCTAACCAAAAGAATGAGAAAATTAACACAAATTATTAAAATCAGAAATGAAAAAGGAAACATCACCACAGACAGATTCAGAGAATCATCAGAAACTATTTTGAAAATTTATATCTAATAAACTGGAAAACATGAAAGAAATCAGCAGATTTCTAAACACATACAACCTATATAAATTGAACCAAGAGGACATAGGAAACCTAAACTGACCAATAGCAAGCAAAAAATATATGAACAGCAATAAAAATTCTGCCATCAAAGAAAAACCCAGGTTTCCAGCTGAATTCTACAAAATCTTTACAGAAGAACTACTCCCAATACTTCACAAGTTATTCCCTGAAATCAAAAGAGATGGAATACCTCCAAAGTCCTTCTTTCAGGCCAATATCACATTAATACCAAAACCACATAAAGATACCTCAGAAAAGAAAATTACAAGCTGGGCATGGTGGTGCATGCTTGTAATCCCAGCATTTGGGAGGCTGAGACCTGAGGATGTGGGTTTGCAGCCAGCCTCAGCTACCTAGTGAGGCACTCAGCAACTTAGTGAGAGCCTATTTCAAAATAAAGAATAAGAAAATAGGGCTGGGGGTAGAATGCCCCTGAGTTCAATCCCCAGTACCACACACACACAAAAAAAAGCAAAAATTCTAAACAAAATATTAGCCATGAGCATTCAAAACCACATCACAAAAATTGTACGCCATGAAAAACGAAGCTGATTCAACATACACTAATCAATACAATGATCTTTTTCTCTGCTAAATATAGCCTATGTGTTTTCTTTCTCTTTCTTTCCATTTTGGGTACAGAAAACTCTTAGATACTTATTCCCTAAATGAAGTTAACCTGTTGGTTATCTTCTGTATTTTGGCGATAAGATGACTAAGTTTTAGCCAAGAAACTCTTATAATAAGAATTGCAAGTAAGATTTCTAGAATTTTTTTTTTGTAGTACTGGGGATTGAACCCAGGGACATTCTTCCTCTGAATTATACCTCCAGTCCTATTTTTATTATTTAGAAACAGGATCTCACTAAGCTTCAGAGGTTTGAAACTCAGTTGTTACCACTAGTACCACTGGTAGATTGTTTCCCAAGATGTCTACCAACAATTCTTTCTACTGCATTATGTGTATGCCACACTTTTCACACAGACAGGAGTTGTTTTCTCCTGCCAAGCTTTCTTCTGAAATGAACCACATGGGTGACAGCAGCAGATACCATGTAAACTAGCAAAACTATCCAACTTAACCTTAACAGGCATAGAACATGAGAAAAAATATTGTGTGAGGGCAGCTGTTACACAGCAAAATGTAAACATCAGTTATCTATAATTTTAAAAGGCTCTGGAGATGAATTTCATGAATGGCTATGGGCAAAACACACAATACTACCCTTATTAACAACCAACACCAGCTGAATCCTATAGGTTGTTATAGATGTGAAGTGGCATACTATTATTTGAAAGCTGTGTTGGATAACTTAAGGATGTGTACTGAAAACCCTAGAACAGCCACTGAAAAAAAGTAAAATATGAAGCAAAAATAATAAACATTGTAGAGGTAAAATAGAATCATAAAATCATATCCAGTTAATCCAATAGATGGTAATAAAAGATAAAAATGGAACAAAAATAGTGAGATGTATGGGAAACATCCATTACACTCCCAGAGACCCACCTTCTCCAGCCGCAACACACCAGCCTAGGTTATCACTCAGAAAAATCCATTACAGATTTATTTACCATAACAAATAATGAGAAAATACTCACATATTGTTATACACATGTACATTTTTTATTTTGTATGTATTTTCCTATTTTGTTAAGCATGTATATACATAATATAAACATAATTTACATTATGATGTGAGACAATAATGCACCAATAAAGCACATTTACATTATAATATCTGAGTATCAGGAGTAAGCATCACTCAGAAAATTATCTTCTATTCAGGGAAAGTAGTGCATGGGACAGTTTTATCATGTTAGATGAGATTTTGATATTGTGTTTATTTGAAGATTAATATGATGTGACAAGACAATATTAGAATCAAGTTGATGAGGGGTGGACTTGTGATGTTTTATCTGGACTGTCAACATGACTAGATCATGAAATACCTAAGATTATGTGACTTTGGGTGTGTTTATGAGGTGATAGGTTTATGTAATGGCAGTATGAAGGGGAAGTGCTGCCCTGAATGTAGGTAGCATGTTTCTGATAGGCACAGGACCTGGCATGCATTGTTCTTCCTAAAGAAAGCATGTCTGCTCTCTTTTGAGATATCATCCTTCAGCTCTTCAAATTGCATCTTCACCACTGTTTCCTCAGAGAGTCCCCTGGCCTTTCCATCTTGGACTGGGACTGAATTAGCAATTGCTCTGATTCAGAGACTAGAGCTTTTGGAACCACTCCACCAGCTGCTTGTTTCTCTGTCTCCACAAGCAGCAGAAATTTAGGACTACACTGCTTTGGACTATATGCTGATTTAGTAAATGCTCTTTTTCCATATATGTGTTCTGTGGATTCTGTTACTCTAGTGAACCCTTACAAATATAATTGAGCTAAATGTATATACTATTATTATTAAAATCTCAAGGAATCTTGATCCAAATTTTTCCTTTCATTTAAAATAAAATTACCTAATAATACCAACCAGTGGGTTTCAAATCACCTCCATTCCCTGCAAACTGTTTTGGACATCTTGGTCTGTGAGAAGAAGTGATAGAAGGGAATTGCCTCTGTTTAAAGTTAAAGAATTTACCATCAAACAGTCCTTTTGGATCTGTGTGGATATTTTCAGATTTTAAATGTCTGCTCACTATATTAGATTTTCAAGAATGTTTCAGGCGATCTTATTTGCTCTTTCCATCAATGCAGGCAGGGAGTTCCACTGGTGCCTCTCACGCTGTAAGCTTATGTCTCTGAGCTCTCCACAGGACCTGTCCCTGTGTCATTCTTGTCTATTTAGGCAGGGGGGCGACACTGGGTCTGGAATCAGTGTAGATGGAGGCTCTGTGCTTTCCACAGGCCCTGTCTGTGTGTGTGTGTCTCTCTCTCTGCCTTTGCTGTTGTGGGCGTGCAGTCTTAATACCGGGCATTTTTCAGGGGGCCCGTAAAATCTCTACATCCTATGTGCTCTGGGTCTCTCCCACACTTCTGCTCCTATCCAATTGCTAGAAGCGTGGTGACCAAGTCTGTCCTTTGCACAGGGCCCCCTCCCCCTGAGAGCTCAGAAAACTTACAGTTCCATGCTGCTTTGGTTCTGGAGGAAGAGGTGAGCTGGTGTGTCTCCACCAAAGGCTTAAGCTGGTTGTCCCAGGTGTTCCTGGTCACTGTTGGTGGTGCAGGGATATGCTGCCTGATTAGGATGTGGAGTTCTGGAGTCACTTACTCCATATCTGTTCTCTGGGTATGCAGGAGATCCTTAGATGTCTTGGTGCTAGTCTGCACCTGGTGGCTAGCTCAATGGTGGCTGCCACTCTGCAGTGCGCGCCACTGCAGTGTGCATGGTCTCCTTTGTCTCCTTTGTCCTCCTCCTGTCTGCTTTCTGGGTTCTGTTCAGTTGCTTTCATTGCTTTGTTCACTTTTGTGCTACTTTTGTGTTTTTGCTTTTCTTTCCTTCCATCAAGAAGCTGCTTTTGTGGCAGTTTTGATTCAAGCTCTGCACTGTAGTTGATTGCTACTCTGGCTCTGGAGGGAGAGGTGAGCTGGGGTGGCCTCGCCCTGGGCTTAAGCTGGTCATCCCAGGCTTTCCATTCACTGTCCTACTAAAGTACTCTTGCTGGGATACAAACTTAATGTAGAGATGCCTAGATTTGTATCTTTCTTAGCTGGATGAAATCCATGGGTGGAGTTCATTGAACCAACTCCTTGTTATTATAGCAGACTATACAGTTGGAAAAACAACTTTCAAGGTCATAAAGGTCCAGGAATACGTTTGCTCCAGTGAGGCTCATGAAAATGAGTAAAAATGACCTTAATAGCTTTTGGGGGAAAAAAAACTGTGAACTTTAGTTTCCAGAAAAGAAAAGATATAATTATCACTACCTTTGTTGTGAGGATCATTTGAAGTACTTGTGTAAAAGCACCCTACAAATACAATGCTGTCACCAGTGGAATAGTGATATGTGTTTTTTGTATCTAAAAAGGAGCTACCATTAATGAGCTCTCAAGGAGCCAGAATGTTATAGTACCCATAATAGAGAGCACTTTACTTTTTACCAAGATTAAAAATGACTGATATGGATATCCTTTGGTTCCTTGGATTATCTTAAAAACAGGAAATTGGTTTTTAAATCAATACTGCTATAGTTCTAACAATAACTTTAACAGCTGTTTTATCTATCTTAAATAGAACTAGCTCTACCACTGAAATCTGAGCATTTTCCATGTAACTGACATGTTCCCCTTGACACTATAACTGAGCCTTTTGGATAAAGGTTAATTGCTGACTGTGGACTGCTAATGATATCACATTGATGAAATTACAGGATCACTGATAGAGAAAAGGCTCCTAAGCATGGAAAGCCAGAGGGAAGCTCTAAATAATAGTTATTGATTTGTTTCTCTGAAGGCCACTAAGTAGCACAAACAACTCAGAACAAAAATTATCCACAGGGTTTCTATTTATTTATAATTTACTTCTTGGCTTCTAATTTTCTACCTGCCAATAACCAACTATAAGTTTGATAATTATGTATCTCTAGATAAGTAGATTATATTTCAGAGAAATAAATAGTGCAAATTCCATTGTATTGAGCTGGTTCTTCATTGCTGAGTGCATAGTTATAAAGCATAATAATCAGGTGGCAGTCTTGAACCTCATTGTAGCATTAAGAAGAACCAAAGGAGTAGTAGACTGAAAATATTTAAAACATTTAACTTCAGAAAATACCTCATGATCCTTAATTCCCAATTCTGACACTCAGTGTGTGATGTAGAGGAAACAACCATGTGTTGGATACTTCCTGTTCAACAGGGCTATGTATCAGGCTCCCCCTCAGTCCCTATTTCAGTTTTCAGAATTTGTTATAATAGCTCACAAAACATAGTGAAATAATTTAGCTACAATTACTAGTTCATTACAAATGATAAAAATGAGTAGCCAGATGAAGAGGAGCAAAGGGCAAGATCTGGAAGGTCTTGCACACAGGAACTCTAGCCCCAGAGAGGCATGTTGCCACCTTCCTGGCACACAACATATTCACCAACTCAGAAGATCTCTGAACCCTTCATTTAGGGTTTTTATGGAGGTCTGTTACATTGACACAACTCATTACAAAATTGGCCTCTGGTACTTAATCTCTAGTTTTTTCACAGAGAAAAACTAGGGCCAAAAGTTGTAATAACCCTCTAATCACACAGTACTGGAATTACACCACAATGCCTGGTTCCCCTTTTTATTTTGAAAGTTACCACATGCTGACCTCATATCTGCAATCCTCCTGAGATTTTAGTAATGTTTTAATAGTTATTCTAATCATCTCAATATTTGGTATAAATTTGAATCATATACTGCCAACAATTGCTCACAAATGCCTAGAAAGAATAATAGAGTAAAGAGCAATGATTGGTCAACTCAAGGAAGAAGGGATAATTAGTTATAATTTAGGGGAATCAATGTAGTCTTCACAAAGAAAGCAAGGTTTAATCTGAATTGAAGCATTCTCTGTTTCTCTCAAAGCATGCACGTGCACGTGCATGAGCACACACATTCTTAAAGAGATTTAAATCTATTCTGAAATTTGGCCATTATCATTGTGCTAATAAAATTTGAGGGAAAACACAATAATGTGAATATTCTGAAAAAAACTCTAAACATCCTTGACCCATCAATTAAAGGATCATTGTGAAACAGTCAAACTTTATTTCAGATTACTCTGGAATCAGAAGTGGTCAGTGGCAATGAACGACTGCATCAAAAGAAAACACTAGGTGACATTCTAAGCATGAGGCATTTCACAATTCCACACACTCACTGTCACATGGGCACTAAAGAATTCTTTAGTGCGTCTTTATAAAATTCTCCCCCATGATTCTCTTTGCACCAAATGTCTGTTTTATTCACTTTGGTATTACCTCTTCATAGCAAATTTGCAACAAAAAGTCTCTTCACTTCTGCCTGAAAATGGCTATCAGGAAGCTACAAACATGGTTAAACATTTGGCATTTATTCTCTATTTTGCTTCTGTCTCCTTTGCTCTCAGACACCTTGGATTCCAGAAAGAACCATACTGACTGATAAACATCTCATGATAAATTTAAACCACCCTCCTCTAGGCAACAGCAACTTGTGATCCTTCTGCCTCAACCTCTGGAGTAGCTTAGATTACAGCCATGTGACACCACACTCAGTCTTCATAAAACCTCAAAGCCATTGTTATATGATAGAATGATAAGCCATCCTTGATATGGAGCTTTCTCCAGGAAAGGCAGCTTTCCCCAAGAAAGGATGTGAAGGCTGACAACATAATGCTGTATTACTGTTTATTTTGCTGTTTCATTCATCAGAATTCTTGAACACATACTGTGTATACATCCCAAACATGAGATTCATAAATAGGTCTAATTGGCAACTCAGACTGGATTCTCCTTCCCTTGAATTACAATCTCACTTTATTTTTAATACAATCAGTCATTAGTCAACTTAGTTAATTTTATTGTCTGTGTTTTATGGTATGATATAATGGAAATCCCATACTTTAAACTCCTAGAGACAGGAGTGGTATCTACTACTGCTTCCTTTTATTTTTAGATTCAGAAACTAACAGAATTTGGCCCAGCATTTCAGCTAAGTGAAGCTGGACTTTAGGTTAGAAATCCTTTTTTATTCACTGCTATTATTGTGAGGCCTTGTACAACTCATTTAACCTCGTGAGGTTAAATGAGGTGAATGAGTGTTCAACCTTTAATTTTTCCTTCTTTTTTAGGATAAAGGGAAGATATTTTCACAAAAGCAGGGAGAAATGCTCTTGATTATGTCATCAAATATTATCAAAACTATTTTACAAACTAGATTTGTTTTGGCCCTAATAGTTTTGTTTCATATTTTTCTTGTAAATCTTTGTAACTGTTGTCTTCTTTTTACAGAAGTATAACTTCTAGCAGAAAAAGCTAAACATAGCCATCACCTGTATATGGGCTATAATACTGACACATTCATTAAAAAAGCACTGATAAAACCAACCTACTAAGTTTTAAACAACTAGAATTTGGAGAACAACAATCAGGAAATAAAAGGCCAATTTTTTGGCCCTTGTCCTCCAAGGTCAAGTAAGACCCAGGGATGATGGGACTCCTTAAGGGCTCTGCAATTCTGATAAGTCAACCCATCCCTTGATCAGGGTATTTGTAAAGACCCCAGAGACTAAGAGCCACCAGTGCATATTCTGTAAAAGGATGGCCGTTAAGGAGAGAAACATCCCCGGTGCTTCAAGGGAGGCCATGTGGTCAGCAACACCATGACCCATTCTGGCATATGGCACAACTTATTAAAGGACAAGCCTCACAAAGTACCTCAGAGTACTGAGGAGCCTTGACTGTAAAATAATTTTATAGAAAGTATAATATCAAACAGGAAGTTTAACCAGAAACAAAATTTAACTATATATCTTCTGATTTGGGCTCCCTTTTATATTCTACATTATAATTTATAATGACTCTTCTTTTTGGTTCACAGAAGAAATAATATGGCACTGAGGCCCAAAAACCTTCGAGTCTTTATGATATAAAATTAAACCTGTCCCTCTTGATGTTTTGCAGACCCAGGACCACCAGAAATCTAAAGGAGTGAGGATAATCCCTTAACTAATGGTTCTGTAAATGAAGGGAATAATGACATCTGTCTTGACATCCATTATCATTGTTATCAGAATGATGATTTAATGGAATGCTGTATAATCCCTTGCATATGAAGATTAATCCAGAGACAGAAACAGTCATTACTTCTACCCCCATAACATAACCTTTTTCTACTTGCAAACCCAGATCAAAAAAGTCAGCTCATATTAACAGAATTTGAAGTAAAGAATAGAAGTGTATAATAGAAGAGGAGGAAATTGTAAGAAAGTAATACTTTCTATCAACCTTTTCTATCAATTTTACAAGATCATATAGAAACTGGCAAGTTTCCATTTTGTGACAGTAGCAAAAGTTTCCATTTTGTAACTTTCATATATGTGTCTGATCTCATGTTTCTCCTTTTGAAAAATCTACCCAGTAAAAACTAGCCAGCCAATGGGGAGTGGTGTCTTCTTTGCATTAGGCAATAAAAGCCTGAGTTCACTGCCTGTCCAAAGTGCTTGTGACCTTCTGTGCAGAAATAAATTGCCTTGCCAAGTTACTTGGAGTTTCCTCAGTTTTTTGTTCGTGGCTGCCCTAAAATTCATTTCTAACACTAGGAAAATACTAGTTCCTGGACCCTCTTTTTCTCCTTCTTGAGATCTGATAACAGTCAGATCTTACTCTTGAACCTGTGGTTCCCTTCTGGCATCAGTTTTCTCTCCTTTATCTTTCATCTAGCAGCCAGGTTTCTGTAATGTAACACCACTTGTGCCCATGTTACAAATGAAATCCTTTAAGATGTAAGATCAGATATTCCCCTGAAGTCTAGACCCATTTCAGTGAGCCCACCCCATTCATTATTTATGCATGGGTCTGCCATTTAGTCACCACTGATCTTCATGATAAAAGCTTGCTCTCCCTCAGATGGTAGAGATTAGCAAATTAGAGAAAATCCTAACATTGCCATAGTGCCTTATATTATGTACTCATCTGAAGCAGACAAGAGATCACTTTAATTTTCATAAAAACTCTATGAGATTGAGTATGAGATGTTTGATAACATGATATAAACCTCAGAACAACTTACCCCAATATCACCAGTTAATAAGTGGAAATCTAGATCAAGTCCAAATATTCATGCTCTAACTGTGATCCCAAGATGTTATAGATCACAAAGGCAAGGGTGAATTACAGAGCAGAAAAATAGGTATAAATCTGGACTCTGCTCACTTGAAGAATTTTCTTCCCACAAATGCATTTACTCTCCTCTGAACTCCCCAAATACTCTATCTTTTCTATGATGTGCTTAACACATTTTGGAAAATATTTTTATGTAGTACTCAGTCTGTGCTGTTACAGCAAAATATCTGAGAATGAATATAAATAAGAGAAATAAATCTTCTTGCCATTCTGGAGATCTGAAAATCTAATATCAACTCAAGGAAGATTTGGTGACCTAGTTATGGTTGGTCTCTGCAACAGCAAAAAGAAAAAACCGAGAGGTGCACACACTGCTGAAGACTCTTTTACTTAATTTTTCTTATTTTTATTGGTGCATTATAGTGTTACAACATAGTTATAGTGATATTTATACACTCAGCACGTGGTGATGTTCCCCCATCTCACTCATCACTCTCCCACCCTTCCAGACACAGGGTATTGAATTTGCATTGGTATTCTCATATATGTACACAATGTGGATAGAAGTAATTCCTTCACTGGTCCTCCCTTTTCCTCCACCTTCCCTTAGACCATGTTCCTGCTCCACCAAAGTTTTTCCTCCTTTATCTGAAGTCCCTCTTGTATCCTGATTACTCCTTATCTTCCACATATGAGAGAAAACATGATACTTCACTTTCTCTGATTGCTAATATCACAACATAGTGTTCTCCAGATCCTCCTATTTTCTTGTTGACATAATTTCGTTTTTCTTTGTTGCTGAGTAGAATTCCATTTTGTGTACATCTCATAATTTGGGAATCCATTCATCTGTTGATGGACACCAAAGTGTGGTATAGTCTACTATTTATTATTGTATTGATGCCTTCACTGAATTGAAGTTTTGAATTATTCTTCTGGTAATCTTTGCCATTCTGTGTTGGTGAGTTCTGTTATTGTGGGCTTGTGGTAGGTCATTGTTTCTTTGCTATTTTCCTTCCCATAATTTACCTGTTCTTGAGTTTATGTCTTTGCTACTATTTCAAGCTTTCTCTCAATTTATTGGTTTCTTATTTATATTCTCAGAGGTGTGAGTAGGACAGTTTGTGGTTTCTTTGTTTTTTGGCCTCAATGTGGGATGTGTTGAGATGTTCCTCTATCCACAGAGGTGAGGTTATCCTTGATATTTGATAGTTCTTTCTGGTGAGTCACCTCTCTGGTCCAACCTCTGCAGTGGCATTTAGAGGTGTCCTCTGGGATATACAAGAACAGATTGTATTAAGTAGTGAATGTTGGGTGAGGATGGAGAAGTCAAAGTGATGAATGCAATATAGGGAAAAGTACAATGTATGACCCATTGGAATAAGACTTTGAGTGTGTTAATGTGATATATGGTAAAGATTAGAGACAATGGATATGTGGGGGAATTCTGGTTGTGTCAGTGTAGACTATTCAGGTGTAGTAGTAAAAATTAAACAACACATATGCATGCTGTACTGCATGGAACATCACAGCAGCAAAAAAAAAAAAATACAATTGTAGAAAAGTAAAAAGAAATCGGACAATAGAATTTTTTTTTTTTTTTCGGTACTGGGGGTTGAACTCAGGGGCATTCTACCTTCGAGCTACACGGACAATAGAATTTTTGCAACACAAACTGCCACAGTTATCTAATACGGTGGCTATAGCATTATGCCATTTTGCCTATTATATATCATAGTAGCTGCACCATTCCACCTTTTTCAAGAATAGAGGACAGAATCTGCTATATTCGACCATTTTATACCCAACTGAACAGACATATGGTCTAGTGTTCTAACAACAAAAATATGCATGAAATGGAGCATCGTGAGTGAGAGACAGAATGCCTCATCTAAAGCGATACATACGTATGCTTTTAGTACAGTAGAACATCATGGATGCAATGTACTGCAGTACTTGCAGAAGGGAAAACAGACTCTGACGGTTGATTTTTGGCAACACAACCTGCAATTGTTATATGACATGGTAGCTGCGCCATTCCACCGTGTTGTAGTTCTATAACATGGCAGCTGTACCATTCCACCCTTCTGCAGGTCTATAACATGGTAGCTGCACCATCTTGCCATTTTACCCAAACCTAGACAGACAAGTGATTTGGGTCATGTGACTATGAACATATGCATGAAACGGAGCGAGGTGAGAGTGAGAACGAACATGTGATCTAAAACAACACGTACGCATGCTTGTAGTACATACAATATCGTTGCAGCAAAGTACAATTGCAGAAAAGTAAAAGGAGTTAGACAGTAGAATTTTGACAATGCAACCTGCAACTGTTATGTAAGGTGGTAGCTACATCATTCCAAAAGTTTGCTTCTTCTATAATATGGTAGCAACACCATTCCATCTTTTTGCCAGAATAGAAGACAGTATCTGCTATTTATGAGCATTTTACTCACAACAGAACAGACATATGGCCTAGTGTCCTTCCAATGAAAATATGCATGCAATGTAGGGTCTTGAGTGAGACACAGAATTCCTTATATAAATCAATACATACATATGCCTTTAATACTGTGGAACATCACAGATGCAACCTAGGGCAATTGCAGTAAGGAAAATAGACTTGGAGAGTTGAATTTTGGCAATACAGTTGCAACCATTATAAAACGTGACAGCTGCACCATTCCACCTATTGTAGTTGTACTATTTCTCTTTTAGTACAGTGGAACATCATAGATGCAACGTATAGGAATTGCAGAAAGGAAATCCAACTCAGACTGTTGAATTTGGGCAACACAGCCTGTAACAATTAACTAATATAGGGAAAGCTCACAAAAAAGGGATGTGGGCCCTTTAAATTGAGGCAAGAGGTCTCACCTATGGCGCCAAACTTTTGCACCTGTGCCAAATTCAAACTTTCGCACCCATGAAAAGCATGGGCTACCCGTTTTGAATTAAATGTGTGATCGGTGCCCTGATTGGCTGGGGACCCCAAGTTCCTCCCTCTTGTCCCTATCTATAAAAGGTCTTTCCACTTCTTCAATAAACGAGATTGTACCATGAGTCTGTCTCCTGCCTGGTGTTGTTGGCATTTGGCCGGTCTACCTTCCTCTTGCCCCAGGGATCTGGCAAGGACCCTGTAGTTCTGCTGGGGAGAAGGAGCATTCCCGAGGACCCCCGAGGTTGGCCCTGAAGTGGAGCCCTTCATCGGGTGTTTCTCGCCCGGTATTAGGACTCTGACCCCAACCTGGTCTTGTAGCCTAGGTGAGTAGGTGAATCGGCCTCGGGGACCAGTTAACCCTTAGGATGGGTAATGCAATGGGAAAGTAGTATAGGCCACCCCTGTGGGGCTGAAAGCAAATACTTGTTTGTGAATCCATCCCTCACACTGTGTTTATAATATTACATATCAGATACCCCTCTCTGCCCCCCAGATGGAACAGTCTTTCAATGAAGAGGAGAGGCCTACAGTTTCCTACCCCAGAACTGGACAGGCCTTTGTGCTGTGGCCGCTCTCCTCCCAGATATAAATGTAGTACCCAATAACCAGACCCTCGATATACCTTCCTTTGACCACTTCTGAGGGAGGGTCAAAAGAGCCATATGAGCCATTCCCCTTATGATTGGCCTTGGGGTCGCCACAGGAGCGGACACAGGGGCAGCTGGGTTGGGTGTCGCCCTGCAACAAAACCATAAATTGTCCCAACAGATGATTGATGACATGCATGCAGTGACCGATACCATTCTAGACTTACAGGGCCAACTGGATTTGTTAGCTGCCATGGTACTTCAAAACCGGAGGGGGTATTCTGTCTTTTCCTATAGGAGGAATGCTGTTTCTATGCCAGCAGGTTAGGCACCATCCACAATAAAGTTAAAACATTACAAGAAGACTTAGAGCGAAGGAGAAAGGAGTTGCGGTCAAACTTTTTATGGACAGGGCTCCACGGGTGGTTCCCCTACCTGCTGCCTTTCCTGGGGCCTGTTGCTTTCCTCTTTGTTACTCACTTTTGGCCCTTGCATCATTAATTGCATAACCCAATTCATCCGAGAGAAGATTGAGGTGGTTCAATTAATGGCATTTCGAGTACACTATCAGCGCCTACCCTGAGACCCGCCTCCCCTCCCCTGATAAGCCAGCCCTTGCCACACTTCTATAAGGTGCCCTCTGCCTCAGACTGCCCAGGTCCTTCTAAGACAGAGCTCCCTTTCCATCTGATTCCAAGGGTATGGCTCCTATGAAGGGTAAGATTCTCTTAAGGACAGGTCAACCTAAGACAGGACATAGGTGTATATCACTTATGCTCCCATGAGGGGTAAGACTTGTATCTTGCGGAGATCAACCTAAGACTTGACCATCTCGCTGACCCTCCCCCAAGTTAAAATGAAGGGTAGTCAGTGACGGGTAAGCATTCCCCAGAGGGGGGACAACCTAAGACAGGCACATTCATAACAAACAAAAAGGGGGAAAATACAGGGAAAGCTCACAAAAAAGGGACATGGGCCCTTTAAATCAAGGCAAAAGCTTTCACCTATGGCACTAAACTTTCGCGCACTCAACAAACTTTTGTGCACATGCACGCATGCCAAATTCAAACCTTTGCACCCATGAAAAGCACAGGCTACCTGTTTTGATTTAAATGCGTGATCAGTGCCCTGATTTGCTGAGGACCCCAAGTTCCTCCCTCTTGTCCCTATCTATAAAAGGTCTTTCCACTTCTTCAATAAACAAGATTGTACCACAAGTCTGTTTCCCGCCTGGTGTTGTTGGAATTTGGCCGGTCTACCTTCCTCTTGCCCTGGGGGATCTGGCAGGGACCCTGTAGTTCTGCTGGGGAGAAGGAGCATTCCCGAGGACCCCCCTTCAAACTAACATGTAGGCATGCTTGTAGTACGTAGAACATTGCAGCAGCAACACAGACTTGCAGAAAATTAAAAAGGAGTTGGATGGTAGAATTTTGGCAACACAAGTTGAAACAGCTATTGTGGAAGCTATAACATTCTGCCATTTTTACCTGTTATATAACATGGTAGCTACACCATTCCAGCTTTTTTCCAGAAGAGAAGATGGTATCCATTTTACTCACAATGGAACAAAGATCTAGAGTCCTTACCATGAAAATATGCATGAAATGGAGTGTCATGAGTGTGAGACAGAATTCCTGATCTAAATTAATACCTACTTATGCTTAGTACAGTGGAACATCACAGATGCAACCTAGAGCAATTGCAGTAACATCACAGATGCGACGTACAGCATTAGCAGAAAGGAAAACAAACTCAGACGGTTGATTTTTAGTAACACAACCTGTTACCATTATATAACGCAGTAGTTCCACTGCTTTGCAGTTCACTTCACTTAAAACTGAACAGACATTTCCCTTCAAATGCCATTTCACTTAAAAGATGAAAATATGCATGAAATGGGGCGAGGTAAGTGTGAGAATGAAGGTTGATATATAAAGCAACATGTATGCATTCTAGTACCATTTCGTCATTTTCCTTAGAACTGGCATGATTGGGTCATGTGAGTATTAAAATATGAGTGAGACAGAGGGAGGTGTGAGACAAAATGTGTGATCTACAAAATACAATCTCATTCTTGTAGTGTGTAGAATATCGCAGCAGCACCGTACAATTGCAGAAATGTAAAAAGGAGTTGGACAGTAGAATTTTGGCAACACAACCTTTAACAATTATTAAACGTAGTAGCTACAGCATTCCACCCTTTTCCCTGCTATATAACACGGAAGCTATACCTTTCCACCATTTTGTCCAAATAGAAGATGGTATCTGCTATATTTGATCATTTTACCCACAACAGAACAGACTTATGGTCTAGTGTTTTAAAGATGAAAATATGCATGAAATGGAGCGTCGTTAATGTGAGACAGAATGTCTGATCTAAATCAATACGTGAGTATGCTTGTAGTATGGTGCAACCTCACAGATGCAACATACAGAAATTGCAGGAAAAAAGAAAAAAAACAGACTGACGGTTGATTTATGGCAACACAACCTCAACCATTATATAACATGGTAGCTGCACCGTTTGACGTTTTGCAGTTCTATAACATGGTAGCACCACCATTTCATGTTTTTGAGGTTCTATAACATGGTAACTGCACCATTTTGCCATTTTACCCAAAACTGAACAGACATGTGATTGGTTCACATGTTTATGCAAATATGCATGAAACAGAGCAAGGTGAGTGTCAGACCAAATATGTGATCTGAAACAACACGTACACCTGGTTATAGTGTGTAGAACATCGCAGCAGCAACATATAATGGCAGAATAGGAAAAAAGGAGTTGGACAGTAGAATTTTGGCAACATACCCTGCAACAGTTATCTAACATGGTAGCTGCAGCATTCTGCCATTTTGCCTGTTATATAACTTGGTAGCTACACCATTCCACCTTTTTGCCAGAAGAGAAGACCGTATCTGCTAGACTCGACCATTTTACCCACAATGAAACAGACATCTGGGCTAGAGTTTTTATGATGAAAATATGCATGAAATGGAGCATCGTGATGTGACACAGAATGCCTGATCAAAATCAATACATAGGTATGCTATGTATTGGAACATCACAGATGAAACATACAGCATGTTTTGGTTTTTTTTTTCTTTTTTGTTATACTTGTTATTGAACTCAGGTACATTCTACCTAAAAGCTGCACCCCTGGCCCTAGTTTTTATTCACTTCTTAAAATTTTTTTGATGGCGCATCATAATCATACTCTTGTGCAGGGTGAGAAAGTGGGGTTTATTTCTATTTTTCCAGCATATGGTTAAGCAGTTTTGCCAATACCATTTTGAAGAGGCTATCTTTTTTAGTTTATATTTTTGGCTCCTTTGTCAAAAGTAAATTCACTGTAAGCATGTGGGTTTGTTTATGAATCTTCTATTTTGCTACATTGGTCTATGTGTCTGTTTTTGTGCCAGTACCATGCTGTTTTTATTACTGTGACTTTGTAGTAGAGTTTGAAGTCAGTTATTGTGATGCTTCCTGCATGGTTCTTTTTGTGAAGAACTACTTTGGCTATTCTGTGCTTTTTGTTGTTCCAAATGAATTTAAGAATTGAATTTTTCTATATCTGTGAGGAGTGACCTTGGTAATTCAATGGGTATTGCAGTGAGTGACCAGATGTGGAGTAAGTGACTCCAGAACTCCACACCCTAATCAGGCAGCATATGCCCAAATGATAGACAGTGACTGGAATGCCTGGGATTACTAGCTTAAGCCTGCAGCAGGGAAACCCCAGCTCACCTCTCCCTTCAGAGCTGAAGCAGCACTCAATTGTAAGCTAACTATACTTTCACAGGGGCCCCTGTGGCAAATGACAGACTTTGTCACCCATCCTTCTAGCAGTGGGATAGGAGCAGAAGTGTGGGAGGGACAGCCCACATTTAGACTGCACACTTGCCATCAGCAAATTCAGAGACATAGAGGCAGCCATGTCCTATAGAAAGCCTGAGTCCAGATCCAGTGACGCCACTGCCTACATAGACAAAGAGTGGCAGACCCTGTGGAGAACTCAAAGACATAACCTTACAGCAGGAGAGGCTCCAGCAGAACTTTGTGCCTACACTGACAGAGAGAGCAAATAAGAATGCCTACATTTAAAAGCTGAAAATATCCATGTAGATCCCAAAGGACTGTAGAAGCCAACTCAGCTCTGTACCTATATACTTGGGGTTTTTTTTTAACTCTGTTTTTGTTTTATATTGCTTTGTTTTGTTTATGTTTGTTTAGAGGATTGGTTGCTTTGTTATTTTTTGCTCAGTTGTTGGCTCTCTTCCTTGTCCTTCTTACTAGCTTCCCTGCCTCTCTCCTAGCTTTTTTCCCTGTCTCATATCAAGGCCATTTCATACCACAATATTGACTAGTAGAATCCTCTCACATATTTACCATATATCACCTTAACAACTCAAATTCTTATTTTACTGGATCATACATTCTACCTATTTGTGTGTGTGTGTGTGTGTGTGTGTGTGTGTGTGTGTGTGTGTGTGTGTGGTACTTGGGATAGATCCCAGGGGCATTCTATCTCCAAGCTACACCCCCATCCCTATTTTTTATTCTTTATTTTGAAACACGGTCTCACTAAGTTGTAGAGAGCCTCACTAAGTAGCTGGGGCTGGCCATGACCCAGATTCTTCAGTCTCAGCCTCCCAGGTACTGTGATTACAAGCATGCGCCACCATGCCCTGCTTACTTCACCCTATTCTTGCATTCATCATTTCAGCATCTCCCCCCTTCTCCCTCTTCACCACTGAACAAAATCTGTCCTATATACCAGCGGTCACCTCTAAATCCCTACTGCAGAGATTGGAACTCAGAGGTGAACCAACAGAAAGGACTGCCATACAAGAAGGATAAACTCACCTGTGCTGATAGAAGGAATAGCTCAACACATCCCACAATGAGGCCTAAAAATGCAGAGGTCACAAACTGTTCAACTATGCAACTGAGACATAACAGAAGGAACAAACAGACCTTAGAAGTCAACACTTGAAACCCACCAATGACACTACTACAGTGTGCAGAAGAATTCCCAACTAAAGTAATTGCAATTTGGTACAAGATACTATAAACAAAGAAAATAATTTTTTTTAAAAAAACTATAAATTTAGAGAAAGCTTGCAAAAGCAGCAAAGTCATAGATTTAAGAAGAGGGGATGGAAAAATAGCAAAGAAACAATGAGCTACCACAATCCCCCAATAACACAACTCACCAACACAGAATGACAGAGATTACCAAAAGAACAATTCAAATATTTAATAGAAGAATGATACAAGATTTCCAAAAAGATTGCAGGGAGATTTGGAGAGAAATGAACAAATAACAAAGAATCTGACACAATGAACAGGAATTAAAAGGAAGCCTTAAGGACATGAAAGATGCAATAATTGAAATGAAGGCATTAAAACAAACTAGGAAGAGTAGATTAGACCACATTGAAAATAGAATATCACTCTTAGAAGATGACAATTGCAAAAATGAGTGCATAGCACATAATTTAGAAAACAAAATTTCAAAAGAGCTAACCTAAGAATAATTGACATAGAAAAAGGATTAGAAGTTGAGACTAATGGAATAAACCATCTTTTCAAAAAAATAAGTAATACCAGAGAATTTTCCAAACATAGAGAAGTTGACATATAGATACATGAAACAGATACAGGTACAAGAACCTCCTCTAGACAAGACCAAATAACAGGTTCACCATGCTACATAATAAATTTACTAATGTAGAGGCCAAAGAGAGAATCTTAAAAGCAACAAAAGGCCAAGTGACATTTAAAGGCAAACCAATTACAATCACTCCAGACCTCCCAAACCAAGTCATGAAAGCCAGGAGGGGCTGGAGTAACATATTACAAACTCTGAGAAAAAAAAAAACTTGCAGCCAAGATTTGCCTACCCACCAAAACTATCTCTCAAAATTGATGGGGAAATAAAAACCTTCCATGACAAACAGAAACTGAAAGAATTTATGTCCTACAAACCAGCACTAGAGAAAATAAAGAGATTAACTACAAAGAAGAACTAACAAGTAAATATCAAAACCAGGTAAACAATAATTTCCAGGAAGCAAAAAACTAAGCAAAGAAGAACAAACACTACCTCAAACAGAAATCAAAACTCAAAATATTAGGAATTAAAAATCATCTCTCAATAATCACTCTGAAAATAGATGGCCTCAACTCCCCCAATAAAAAGGCACAAGGTGGCAAAATAGATTAAAGCCCATAATCCATCTATATGCTGGCTGCAAGAAACACACCTTACAAGCAAAGATTTTGACAAACTAAATGTGAAGGGCTGAAATAAGGTAATCCATGCCAATGGAACTCGAAGACAAGCGGGAGTAGCATCTATGATATCACATAAATTAGCTTAAACTTACCAGAAGAGACAAAGTAGTTCATTTTTTACTATTAAAAGGAACAATTCAGCAAGAGGAAATAACAATTGTCAACATATATGCCCCAAACATAGGTGCAGCTACCTTCATAATACAAACCCTTCGTGATATAAAGTCACACATGGATCCCAATAATATTGGTCTTCAATACTCCTCTCACATCACTAGACCCATCTTTTAAACAAAAGGTTAGCAAAGACACCTCAGACCTACAAAATATTTCACCCAACTACAGCTGAATTCACATTTTTCTCAGCTGCCCATGGAACCTTCTCCAAAATAGACTGCATTCTGGGCCACAAAGAGAGTACTGGAAAATTTTTTAAAAATGTAAAACAATTCCTTGTATCTTTTCAAACCACAAAGGAATGAACCTAGAAATCACTCTAAGAAGACCCAGAATAACCATATAAACACATGGATACTGAATACCACACTGCTGAATGTAGAATGGGTCATAGAAGAAGTAAAAGAAGAAATTAAAAATTCCTAGAAACCAATGAAACACAGACACAACATATCAAAACCTCTGTCACACTGGTAGTACTAAGAGGAAAATGTATAACAGTGAATGCCCACATAAGAAGAAGAGAAAATTGTGAAAATCAAATTAGAAATTAATGAAGTAGAGAATAAACAACAATACAGAAAATCAAAAAACCAAAAGTTGGTTTCTTGAAAAAATAAAGAAGATAGATAAATGATTAGCTAACTTAAATAAAAGAATCAACCCAAATTACCAAAATAAGATATGGAAAAGTTGATATTTCCACTGACAGTGTAGAAATCCAGAGGCCTTTCAGAAATTACTTTGAAATATTATAATCTAACAAAATGGAAAATCAAGAAGAAATTGAGTCAAGAAGGTAGAGAAAACTTAAACTGACCAATAGCAAAGAGATAGAATCGGCAATAAAGAGTTTACCATCAAACAAAAGTCCAGAACCAGATGGGTTTTCCAAGAGAATTATATAAAACCTTTATAGAAGAGCTAATCTCAATACTCCTCAAACTATTTCATCAAATAGAAAGTAACAGGACTCTCCCAAACACATATTATGAAGTCAATATCTCATTAATACCAAAGCCAAATAAAGACAGCTCACAGCCGGGCGTGGTGGCGCACGCTTGTAATCCCAGCATTCGGGAGGCTGAGACCGAAGGATCCGGGTTCGCGGCCAGCCTCAGCTACCTAGTGAGGCACTCCACAACTTAGTGAGACTTGGTTTCAAAATAAAGAATAAAAAATAGGGCTGGGGGTGTAGCTCGGAGGTAGAATGCCCCTGAGTTCAATCCCCAGTACCGCAAAAAAAAAAAAAAAGACAGCTCACAAAAACTATAGGCCTGTATCACTGATGAACTTAGATGCAAAACTATTAAGCAATTGGCATTCAAAACCACATCAAGAAAATTTATACTACATAACCAAGTCTGGTTCATCCCAGGGATGTAAGGCTTGTTCAACATAAGGAAAACAATACATGTAATTCACCACATAAACAAAATCAAAGACAAAAATGACATGATTATTTCAATAGATGCTAAAAAAGCATTTGATAAAATCCATATTCATGCTAAAAACACTACAGAGGATTGTAATAGAAGGAACATACCTCAACATCATAAAGGCAGTATACAATAGGCCCACAGCCAACATCGTATTATATAGAGAAAAGCGTTCTCCCTAAAAATAGGAACAAGACAAGGGTGTACATTATCACCATTTGTGTTCAATATAGTACTTGAGACTCTAGCCAGAGCAATAGGGCAAGAGAAGGAAATCAAAGGTTTAAAAATAGTAAAAGGAGAACTAAAACTCCCTTTTTGCAACAACATACTATACTTCTGGACCAAATAAAGTCCACCAAAAAACTTAGAGAACTGATCAACAAATTCAGCAAAGTGTCTGGATACAAAATTAATCTTAAAAAATCAGAAGCTTTCCAGTATGCCAACCATAAATCCACTAAAAAAGATATCCAGAAAACAATTCCATTAACAATAGCACCCTGAAAAATAAAATACTTAGGAATATACCTAACCAAGGAGGTAAAAATCTCTATAAGGAAAAATATAAAAAAGTTGAAAAAAAAATCAATGAAGACTTACAAGATGGAAAGATCTTCCATGCTCTTGGATAGGAAGACTAAATATCATTAAAATGGCCATCCTCCCAAAAGTGATCACATTTTCAATGAGATACCCATGAAATTACCAAGTAACTCTTCACAGACATAGCAAAAGAGTCATTTTAAAATGACTGGAAGTCAGGCCAGAGACCTGGCAGGTAATTGAAGATGGCATAGGCCCAACACTTAAATACCCAGGCATAGATAAAAACTTTCTCAACAAGACTCCAAAATTTTTCAACAAGACCCCGAAGGCACGAAGGAAGATCAGTACATGGGATTGGGTTAAACTGAAGAGCTTCTATGTAGCAAAGGAAACTTTCAAGAATCGCAAAAGAGTGCCCAGAGGGAAAGAAAATTTTTGCCAGTGACTTCTCTGATAGAGGACTAATGATCTATAATATACAGAGAACTCAAGACACTCACAACTAAGAAAACAAATAACCAAATAAAAAAAAAATGGGCTAATGATCTAAATAGACACTTCATAAAAGAAGAAATACAAATGGCCAATAAATGTATGAGGAAAAGTTCAACATCATTAGCAATCAGAGAGATGCAAATCAAAACTACCCTGAGATTTCATCCAACTTCAATTAGGATGGCAATCATCAAAAACACAAACAACAAATGCTGGTAAGGGTGTGGAGAAATCAAATTCTCAGACCAATGTATGTGTATCTATGTTTATTGCCACATAGTTCACAATTGCAAAACTATGGTATCAGCCAAGATATCCATCAATAGATGAATGGATTACAAAACTACATACACAATGGAATTTTACTCTGCCATAAAGAAGAACAAAATCATGTCATTTGCAGGAAAATGGATGGAACTGGAAAACATTATGTTAAGTGAGATCAGTTAGTCACAGTAAGTAAAAAATCATACGTGGAAGCTAGGGAGAAAGTGGGACATAAGAGGGACTCTAGACCAAGAAGGAAAAACTTTAGATGAACAAAGCAGGTGATTTAACTTAAGGTGATGAGTGGAGGGAAACACCCTAATGCTCATGATGTACTTTCACAAACATATCAACCTGAACTTGAGGAGGGAGCATTAGGGAGTGGGGAGGGAATTGGAAAGGGGTTAAATGAGAAATGTGTGCATGTATACCTTTACCAGCTTGTACCTAACAAAGATGTTTGATTACAATGCACTAGTAAGCCAGGCGTGGTGGCGCATGCTTGTAATCCCAGCATTTGGAGGCTGAGACCGGAGGATCCAGGTTCGAGGTCAGCCTCAGCTTACCTAGTGAGGCACTCCACAACTTAGTGAGACCCAGTTTCAAAATAAAGAATAAAAAATAGGGCTGGGGGTATAGCTTGGAGGTAGAATGCCCCTGAGTTCAATCCCTAGTACCAAAAAAAAAACAAAAAAAACAATGCACTAAAAAAAAAAAAAAAAGCAAATTTACATGGTAAGTTAGGGTATTTGCTCTTTTCTTTAGAGATAAATGTACAGTCATAAAATGTTTTTCAATGGAGAGGAGGAGACATAAATTTATAAAATAGGAAGAAAACACTGGTGGAAAAGCTACAAATTAGCCAGGTGTGGTGGCGCACGCTTGTAATTCCAGCATTCAGGAGGCTGAGACTGGAGGATCTGGGTTCGCGGCCAGCCTCAGCTACCTAGTGAGGCACTCCGCAACTAAGTGAGACTCGGTTTCAAAATAAAGAATAAAAAATAGGGCTGGGGGTACAGTTTGGAGGTAGAATGCCCCTGAGTTCAATCCCCAGTACCGCCAAAAAAAAAAGAAAAGCTACAAATTAAATAGAAGGGAAAGAGAATTTACATTAATAACATTCCTTTGTATAGCTCTAAATTAATACTTGAACTAATTCAAGTATGGACATTTTTAATAGGACTAGCTGAGTCAGCACATATTTCCCAAATCAGATGGCAGAATAGACACTAAATTTTAATCATTAGATTTTGCTATCCAAATTTTTTATGTCAAATAAAAATTATGAGTAGTGTTAATTTCCTCAATAAAATGGATGTTTAAAAAAATGGATGTTATATTCATTTTCTGTCAAACTATGTCAACTTCCTATTCTAAGCCAATATTTCTGAAATGTTTCTGAGGAATTTTTGTGCTGTGTTTGACCTACACCTAGAAATGAGTTTAAGGATCATTTGTTAGAGTAATATTGAAAAACATCATCACCTAGTCTTAAAACTTAGTCACCTTCCTTATTCAGGATACATACATTTACATGATAAAATTGTATTTCTATTTGGCCAAGATAAGTGGGATTTTTCTTCTGTTAATTTAATAAATCTCATAGAATATCTTTGGCATGAATTTTACATTCTGGGTTAGATATTGATCAACTAAAGTGGTTAATTGGCACATTGCCCTTTAGAAAGGTAGTCTCTCTGTCTTCGGGAATCATTAACGTCTCCTTGAAAGATTTGAAAATGCTTCCTCTCACAAGCTGATGTAGTATAGTTATAAGGATATGACTTTGGACTCATATTCCTTAGTTCAAATCCCTACTATGAACGAAGAACAACATTAGCCAAACAAAAAGGTAATCACAGAAGAAAACTAAGTTGAAAGGCATTCAGGATCAAAGGAATTTTAACAATAAAAATGGTAAGCCGGGCGTGGTGGCGCACGCTTGTAATCCCAGCATTCGGGAGGCTGAGACCGGAGGATCCGGGTTCGAGGCCAGCCTCAGCTACCTAGTGAGGCACTCC